>VCHN02001444.1:0-22278 GCA_007115665.2 Sequoiadendron giganteum
CAAATCAGAATCTTCAATCAAGATAAGGATAAGTCATCTGCGGACAAATCTCGCTACTAGAACAAGAAAATAAAAAATTCAATGATGGTGTCATTGACATTAAACATGTCCAACTAGAAAAGACTTCACAAAGATCATAGTATGTCCCTAATCCACAGCTAGTCTCTAATTTCATATATGTGCCAAATGGTGGACCTTGCCATCCTCCATAGTCCAATCAATACAGTTAAAGTGTACCTTCACTCTTTTGGGAGAACCTTTCAATGTTATTTTCAAGATGCTATTCAAGCTAATTACGTTCATTCCACCAATAAATGTCAAGGACTTAAGACTTATATCCAAGATCTTATAGATCGAGGTGATATTGTAGTGGATGCAAAATCAAGCTTCATCATCTAATGCTCAATTGTAGATATATCAGAATGCCTTCCCAAATCACAATCAAAGTCCCAATACATCAAATACAAACCCCAGGTCTAGTAACAATAAAAATAAAAATAACAACACTAATAATATCAACTATAAAGTTATACCTTATAATTATGATTGCATTGTCATATGCATTATTCAAGAAGAACCACGTGTTTCCATGATCTGTGTCAAAGGGAAAGATCCTCAATGTGTTGTTACTACCCGTCACACCCGCATATCTTTCCCTGGAACTTCGACTTCATCCCATCAAGCTCCTGCGAGCTCATAGTACAATATTCTTGACCATTTTGGTAAGAGTCCAGCCCAAATATCTATTCTAGATTTATTGAAGTCTTCCACCATGCATCAAGAAATCCTTACAAAAGATCTCTAGGATACCCATGTACCCAATGAAATAGATCCTACCTAGTTTCAAGCCTTAGTAGCATACCTGTCATCCACATACCAGCTGGGATTTAGCCAAAATGACATGCCATCGATTGACTCATCTCATAATCACTTCCTACACATTGAGGTCACTATAACCCACCATAAGGTGAAATGGGTCTTGGTAGATAATGGCTCAACCCTCAATCTATACACCCTGAAGTTAATAAAATAGGTAGGATATACCCATGTTGACTATGATAATCAAACTATCACCATCAAAGATTATGAAAACATAGAGAGAGATTCATGTTAGTGTAATTAATTAATTATTACACTAGCATAAGTTAATTTAGGTATGCATTTAATTATTTAGTCCTAGGTTACATTATTAAATAAATAATAAATAATGTTGTTGAGATAAAATTCCCTTCTAGAATATGAGTTGTCTTTTCTAGAACTTATCTCTATCATGTCATCATTCCCTAGGTAGGTTGTTAGCGTTTCTTCTTGTCACATGTAGTGTAATTTGAACACTTGGCAACATCTTAGGCATTTTAGGTTTTTCTCTTGCCTATATAATCAAGCATATGTAATCTTGTAATCTATCTCATTCTAGATATCAATCAGATAATCTCCATTTTGCATGCCCTTAGCTGCAACACTTTATATGTGGTTGAATTTCTTCTTGGAAATATCCTTTGAAGTGTGCGCAGCTTCATTGGATGATTCAACATCCATTCTTCCATCATGGTATCAAAGCCATTCCATTGAAGGTTCATCCCAGGATGAAGAAAGTTGGGCGAGAGAGATTCATTATAGGCTTAAAGGTTTCCATTGCAGGCCACTTGACTCCACCCGGGGACCAAGCTGATTTCTGGAGCATATAGATTTAGATCCAAGCTCACCATTGTCTTTGGAAGGCCTCGAAACCCTAGAATTGCCAATTCATTCATCAAATTCGGATACATCATCCCAGGAGCCTCAAAGGTATTTTTTTGGGTTTGCAAAATCAATCGTACAATCCGTACAAATTTGCAATAAAAAAAAATTCACCCCTGTCAGTTGTCCTTTGAGCCAAATTTTTTTTAGTCGCACGCATTTTTTTTTCAAAAAAATAATCAGGGCTCTATCCCATTTTTTTGGAAAAAAAAAATTGTGGGTTTTCAATAGACGGCAGAAAAATTTATTGGAGCGACTGCATATTAAAATGTATGGTCGACATCCTATGTGGTTTAATTTTTTAAATCTGCAACATCAATATTTTATTCATCAATATTCTATTAAAATATTTTTGGGCTTCATTTTTCTCGGTCGGCATCTATTTCCATAGTCGGTATCAAATATTTTTTGCAGATTAAAATATTGATCGACATTATTTATTTTTAATTACCTTTTAAGCAACATTCAAAAAATATATTTTTTCAATTTCCTTTTAAGCAACATTACTAGACCATTGGGGCAGTGCCCCATGTGTTGTGGCTTGGGTCCCTGACTCGCCCTCCTCCTCCTATGGTTGGTTTCCCTCTCGAGGTCAACAACGGAGTGGCTTCGTGCATCCCTATTCCCAACCTCTTGCTCGATGGGATTCTCACCCTCCTCAGTCATGGGCTAGTCAAGGATGGCCTTTCAGTGGTGCTTTAGGGAGCGGTGGTGGCTGTTCTGGGTGGCCCTCTAATACTCTTCTTGCTTCTAGTTTTGGATGGCCTGCCAGTGGTAAAAGCTTTCCATGACTGGCGCTTGCAATCTCGCCCCGGCGTGAGGAAGAAGATAAAGATAAGGAAAAAGATGATGATGATTGGGGTCCTCCTCCTAACATCACTCTAGATCTCGTTGATGTATGGGGGAAAAATATGGATGACAGAGACCCTCATGGCTCTATTGGTACTGCTCTAGCCACTTATTGGCATGTTTGTTTTAATTTCTCATGCTTTTAGACTATTGGACTAGGCCCATGTGACTTGATATTTTTTTATTCCTGGGCGCTGCCCATGTGACTTTTGGGGTGTGCCTTTTTACCACGCACCTTTTTTTGTGAATATGTAATCTTATCTTTAAATTAATATAGATAGCTTCCTATTCATCAATATATATATATATATATTGCTTATTCCATAGTTTATAGATCATATGTCAGTTGTATATAATCCTGCGAAGGATAGTACCGTCCAGGCCCACTACCACGTCATCTATGGTCATCCTCCAGTAGGCTCCATTCACCACCAAATCTTCTGGCATCCTTCACAGAGTTCTGACTATTCATTGGTGTACCGTCAAATTTTTCCACCGTCAGCCCATCTATCTCCCACCGATGCTGCCAGTTGTTTGTCACCGGCCTAAGCCCTTAAATCCCCTGCCGAGGACTTGGTCACATCACCGATCAAGGGGGTCTGCTCCATCCAGTGGCATCGCCCCGACACCGCCCCACTCTGCCCAGCCGTTGTTCTGCCCAATGGCCCACATTTTTTTTTCCTTATATTCTACATCAATCATATCAAGAACCAAGTGCTTAGTGCCCAAGGGCCAAATTTTTTCCTCTAATTAGCCTACAGAGTGCCTAATATAGGCCTTTTTTCATTTTTTCATAACTTTCACCCTGGGTATCAAAATTTAGCAAACAAGATACCGTCAAAAAGAGGATTTAGTCTACTTTCCATTGGTGACATCCATTCTACAAAATTTTGCTTCCAAAAAATTCCACAATCAATAGGATTCAAAACCCTAATTTGGACATAAAATCTCATATCTTCGCAACCGTTTATCAAAATATAGTGATTCTAGTGGCATCAAGAGGGTGACTCAAAGCTCTTTTCATTAGTCCACTGACTTTGATCAGTTTCAACTCTAGGTACTCTTGCATTGGTTTTGTTCAATTTGATGCATTTTTTCAATAACTTGGATATCCTGAAGCTTGGGAATTTTTTTTTTGCATTGGGTGGCATCTCTTTAGTTGCAAATCATCTTTGGAAGTTTCTATTTGCTATTGAAGGTCATTGTCTTTGTATTTTTGGAGAAATTTGATTATGGGGCTTGCATATTCTCCTTCTCATACTATGTTGCATGAGGGTAACTATAAACAATGGCAGGATGGGATCATACACCATCTCCAATCACTTGAGTTATTGCCACATTTGTATGATATAGTTCCTCATCTAAGTGAAGGTATTCATTAATTTGTTTGGAGTTGCAGTAGATACACTATTTTAGAGATCATTGAGATGTAAGTTGATTGTGATGTTTGGACTACTATTGATCATTGTGATTGTCCTCTCATCCTTTGGAACAAGATTTGGGAGACATATGGAGATTCTAACACTCCACCATTCCTCGATGATCATGATTCAAAATGTCATTCTTCAGATCAGGTACCCCATGATGATATTGTTATGAAGGAGGTTGTTTGGCTGGATTGCCTTGAATCTTCTGAAGAGGTTGACAAGGTTTCTTTAGTTGTTCCTTCTTCTCCATCAGATACTATTGGTATCCCTTCACATTTAGTGATTCCTTGTCCAAAGTCAATGATTGGGGCTTCCATCATTCATCAGGACACATTCAATTTTCCAAACTTGTCATCACAGGATGGCTTTGTTTCAAGGATTGTTGACTTGGCCACTTCTATAGTTTTGGAGAACATTCTCGAGGGGATATCACTCCTCTATTCAGATCCTAATTTGGAGAGTTTTCTTGAGTTTCCTCATTCTTTTGTCTCGACCTTGATTGGGGATCTAGAGACTACCTTGGAGGCACTTGTTTTCTCTTCAGATATTTCATGTATGAGACTTCTTCCCTCTCATTCCATTTAGGAGTGAGAGTTTCTTTAATATCTACCATTGGATTGGCTACACTGTTCTTTCAATTGTTTTGAGGACACTTCTTTCTAGGGGGGAAATCTAGTCTCCATCACATTCATTGTATTGCAGTCTTTGGATATTGTTCAGCATCGGTTTCTGCATCAACCTGATTTGTCACCTTATTCATTGATTGGGTATGTACCTAAGTTGATTGTGGCATCTTCATCTTCATCACACAAGGAGACACATGAGAATATTTTAGAGACATAATCAACATGCATACACATCCTACCTTCCTTCAATTCCTATCTGAAATGGGAAGCATCTCTACACTTGCACTTGGTTTTGTTTCTTCTAAAAGGGAGACAAGTTGTTTGTCGATATTGGATCTTCTTTTGTCTAAATACACTTACCAGTTTTGCAGGTGATCACATGTTCTAGGGGGGCTACATAGTCTCTCTCTTTCCCTCCTATGGGGGGTCTATTGATTCTATTGTATCAATGTGGCAGATGATGTTTTTGGGGGGTATTTGGAGTCCTCCATCCTTCCTCACTTATTTGCATTTCATCTCCTTTTTGGAGAGGGGTTGTCTTCCCACTAGGTTTTCCCCTTTTCTCCATTTGTGGGAGATTAGTTGTATTTTTCATCCTTTGTAAATGGGTATCTAAAATGGCCATCAGTCAGGACCCATCATCATCTTTTCATAATCATTTCATTTTCATTTCCTCCCTAAGTTGCACTTATGGGGGGTGTTAGTGTAATTAATTAATTATTAAACTAGCATAAGTTAAGTTAGGTCTGCATTTAATCATTTAGTCCTAGGTTACATTATTAAATAAAACATAAATAATGTTGTTGAGATAAGATTCACTTATATAAGATGAGTTGTCTTTTCTAGAACTTATCTCTATCATGTCATCATTCCCTAGGTAGTTTTTTAGGGTTTGTTGTTGTCAAATGTGTGATTCAAACACTTGGCAACATCTTACGTATTTTAGGTTTTTCTCTTGCCTATATAATCAAGCATATGTAATCTTGTAATCTATCTCATTCTAGATATCAATCAGATAATCTCCATTTTGCATGCCCTTAGTTGCAACACTTTCTATATGGTTGAATTTCTTCTTGGCAAGATCCTTTGAAGTGTGTGCAGCTTCATTGGATGATTCAACATCCATTATTCCATCAATTCAAAAGGTATCATTTTTCTTCCTATTCAGGTTGGCCCAATCGTGCAATATGCTACATGAAACATCTTGGATCTACATCTACCATAAAAATTTCTCCTTGGATTCCCATGGATTCATGCCATGTAGGCCATTCCTTCCACTTACCATCAATGCCTGAAGTTCCCATACAATGGGGTTGAAGTGACCGTTCATGCAGATCCTCAGTCTTTTGAGTATTGAAATTCTCTAGAGGTTTCTTTCTCCCACTCTTGATATTGTCCAGGGGTAGAAGTGGGGGGAACTTAGGTTTCACCTTCCAATCCATCCTTCAATCCATCATCCAACACGTCATCCACTACATCCATCGCATCTAAATCCAACTTTACTAAAGTCTAGATCATTCATAAAGGTTGCGGAGAATATGAGATGCACACAACTCTTAATGTGGGAACAATGCCACCATTTCCTCACACATATGGGAAACCTTCTCAGTCAACACCAAAGGAAGAAGCGAAGACTAAAACCCTCACTTCTAAGAATATGGGTTTGACTACCTTCCAATCTTGAGGAACACTACAAGATTAGATGGAGGATGATATCAGTCAATGGGTCTATAGAGAAGAACCTAAGCCATCGGCTTCCCTCATTGAATATTTCCAAGAGGCTTATCCCTATGCTTCAAAGCTAGCTGAAAAATGCAACTATCAGGTGGAAGGTCTTGGTGTAGAAGAGTAAGGAAGACTACAACTATTGAGACACTTGTGCAAAAAATATTGAGACACTTGTGCAAACTAGAAATGTGGGCTTAGGCTATGAAAAAAATCAAAAGGGACTTGTGTAATCCTCTATCACCTCGAATAATGTCAATTCAGATAACGATTTCCTCAAGGAAATACCTAAAGAAGAAGCCATCATGCCCTCATATGATGATGTAGATCTACCTTCCCTCTTTGATTCCACATCAATCTTCACCATCAACCTTCCCCTCCATCACCCTGACCTAATTAATTGGGACCTGTGAGGGAGCACACCTATAGATATATATACTTTAGAGGATGCTTATATACATCTCATGGGATTGGGGGAAGATGAATACCCTAACCGCAAAAGTAAAAAGAAGAAAAATAAAAAAGAGTCACCTGGTGAAAACCTCTCTAAGGCACTTTTTGTCTCATCAAAAGTAAAAAAAATGGTGTATCTTCTAGTGAAAACCTCGATGAGGTGCTAGATGATGGGGATGTTCATATTCTCATTGTTGGATCTCATCTATCTAAATGGTCTTCCATCTTGATTGAGGAAACACAAGAGGTTAATCTGGGAACCATAGAAGAGCCTAAAATCACTTATGTGGCCAAATCATTGTCAAAGGAAGAATACCCCATGATCATCAACCTGCTCAAGGAAGGTATCATTAACGTACTATTCATACATACCAGGACTTGACCCAGCATTGGTTTTGCACCATATAGATTTCCATCTAGATGCCAAACTAGTTAAACAAAAAATCCAAAAAATGCATCCTCAAGTGGCTTTACTTGTCAAGAAAGAGTTGGAGAAAATGTTAGAGGTTGTATTCATCAGACCAATTGACTACTCTAGCTAGATATTCAACATAGTACCTATGGCCAAACCAAATGGGAATATCAGAATTCATACAAATTTTTGGGATCTTAACAAAGCCTGATCGAAGGATGATTTCCCACTTCCAAATATTGGCATGTTGCTAGATATTATAGCAGGACATGCAATGCTATCCCTCATGGATTTATTTTCTCGTTACAATAAAATTAGAATCGCACCTAAAGATCATCATAAGATGACTTTTACCACCCCCTGGGGAACGTTATGCCCTTTGGTTTCAAAAATGTAGGGGAAACTTACCAACGCGCAATGTTTGCCATCTTCCATTACCTCATTCATATCATAATGGAAGATTATGTTGATGATCTACTAGGAAAATCCAAGACAAGAGAAGAGCATCCCACGATCTTGAGGAAAGTCTTTGAGTGGCTAGAACATTACAAGATATGTTTGAATCCGAAGAAGTGTGTGTTTGGCATTACATCTAATAAATTGTTAGGCTTTAGAGTATCTAGAAGGGGCATAGAAATAGATCCCACAAAATTCAAGGCAATAATGGACATGTCATCGCCATGCAATTTGAAACAATTGAGAAGTCTACAAGGAAAGATACAATCTATTTGATGCTTCATAGCTCAACTAGCTGATTAATGTTAGTCATTCACACACCTCTTGTACAAAGACATAACCTTCAAATTGGATCTAGAGTGTCAGCAAGGTGTTGACAAGATCAAGGAGTATCTAGCCCATCCTCCCATCCTAATGCCTCCCATTCTAGGTTAAGCCACTCTTGTTATATATCTTAGCTACATCAGTTGCACTAGGGGCATTGCTAGCACAACATGATGAGTTCTCAAAAGAATGTGCCATCTACTATATAAGCCAAACACTTGTGGGTTATGAGCTAAATTACTCCCCCATTGAGAAAGCATGTTTAGCGGTCATTTTTAGTTTACAGAAGCTATGCCACTATATGCTTAGTCATCCTATCAATCTAATATCAAAGGTTGGACCACTTAAGTACTTATTATCCATAATGTCATTAATTGGCTACATGGCAGAGTGGGTTATGTTACTGTGCGAGTTTGACATAGAGTATGTGGACCGAAAATAAATCAAGGGACAAGTGATAGTAGATCAGTTGGTTGATTCTCCTTTGGTGGACGTATATCCATTAGTAGTTGAGTTTCTTGATGAAGGGGTCCTTATAGTTTCATAATCGAATACATGGACACTCTATTTTGACGGGTCCTATACACACAATGGAGCTATTATAGGTGTCCTTTTCATCACCCCTCAAGGTGATTACATTCCAAAGTCATTCAGACTAGCATTTCCATTCAAAAAAAATATTGTTGAATATGAAGCCTTAATCACTGGCCTAAGAATCGTTGTCCAATGGAATATCATTCGTCTTCATATTTTTGGTGATTCTCAACTTATCATCAAATAGGTCAATGACTAGTTTCAAACAAAAGATAATAAAAAATTTCCTTACAAATGCATGGTGGATAATTTTAAGAAATATTTCATCTACATCCAGTTTGAGAAAATCCCATGAGTGCATAATGAGACAGCAGATGCCATGGCTACAATTGGCTCCCTTATTGATATTCCCAAGGACTGAATGGATTGTGAGTTCCTCGTCGAGCAATTTTTAATACCATCATACGATATTCTTGATAATGAGATGGTGTGTGAAATCATAGGTCTTGAATCACCCTGGTACCACAACATTTATACCTATCTCCAAAACAACATCCTTCCACCTGACCTTACCTGTAATCAACATAAATAATTTATCCAACACACCTCCCGATACATGATTGTGGGAGATACACTTTATCTTCAAGGGTATGATGGCACTCTCCTCGATGTCTTGATGAATCAGAGTCTCATATTGCATTAAATGTACATAGTGGTGTTTGTCAGTCCTATTCTAATGGAATGGACTTAGGAAAGAGGATTATTAGATTTGGATACTACTAGCCCACAATAGAACATTATGCCTATGATTTTTTGAAGAAATGTATACCATGTTAGCAGCATGTAGATCTAATCCATCTTCCAACATAGGATTTGCAACCTATCATTGCACTATGACCCTTTTCACAATGGGGTTTCAACTTAATCGAAAAGATATACCTTCCTTCATCTAATGGTCATAAATTTATCATCATCACCACTAAATACTTTACTAAATGCATGGAAGCCATTCCACTCTTCCAAATCGTTGGTATTCAGATTTCCAAATTCATCCTCTTCCATATTATCTACAGATATGGTATCCCATCAACCATCATTAGTGACAATGTTAAGCCATTCAAAAAATAGTTTATGAAACACCTTTGCGAGACCTACCACATCCAACATCATTGGTCCACCCCCTATTACCCTAGGTTAATGGTCAAGTAGAAGCAACCAAAAAAAATTTAATCAAAATTTTCAAAAAGGTTGTCAACAATACTGGTCAAGATTGACACCTCCATCTTAATCCCGCCCTTTGGGCCTACTGCACATCCATTCACACCCCCATTGGTTCTACTCCATACTCTCTTTTTTATGGCACTGAATCCATCTTGTCAATTGAGGTTGAGATACCATCACTTTGAATCTCTTTGAAGAATCGAATCAGTGATGAAGATGCTCAAGTTGCACACTTAAGTCAATTGGAACTTCTAGATGAGAAATACATCAAGGCCTACAATCATCTCCAAGAATATCAACACCGGCTCAAAAGGAACTACAACAAGAAATTTTGTCCCTGCCAATTCAACATTGGTGATTTGGTCTTGAAAGAAAATCGCTGCACCCAACAAGATAGAGAAAATAAGGGAAAGTTTGAATCAAATTGGTTGGGTCCATATGTTGTCACAATAAAATATGGTAATGGGGCTTATAGGATTGGAACACCTGAGCGAGAACCCTTGGAGGAGCCTATCAATATCATGCATATGAAGAATTTTTACACCTAGGTTAGTTGGGTTGTCCTACCTTGAAAAATACAAAAAAAAAGTAAAAAAACATCAAAAATACAAAAAAAAAAAAAGAAGTCAAAAAAAATCAAAAAATAGTAAAGAGAAATAATTCATCCTATGGTGAAAACCACCCTTGGTGGTGCCTTGGATAAGTATGTTTGGTGAAAAATTGGAAATAAGTGCCATTCATAGAGGGATTAATCATCATCTACCTTTTGTCCTATTTTACTTTATGCTTTCATCTTATCCTATCCAAATATCCTACCCTCGCATCCTATCATATTCTATCCTACCATCATCCATCACTTGGTATATTTTGATTGAGCATTGGACAATTCAGGTTGACTATCTTAAATCTTGAGCTTATAGCCTAAATTTGAGCTTTTTTCATTTATATATCTGTGTCACTTGGTCAATCTAACATCCTCATCTAATATTTTCCGCCGTATTGGTTATCACTTGGTCTCATTTCGTCTTTGGTCCATTTTTTCGAACAACGTTTCCCTTGCGCTTTCATGTGGGCAAGGTTCATCATTTGATCAACGCCCAAAAAAAATTGTCCATCCAGTCTTCAACATCCATCGAGGTCTTCATTGTCCTCTTTCTACTTTTATCCATGGTCAGTCATCAGTCTTTTATTGAACTATGAGGTCTTTGCATGTTCACATAGGTAAGGCCATCAATTGATAAGCCCTTGAGACACTAGGTTTGTCCTTAGGGTGTGTCTTAGTGTCATGTTATTTTGTCAAGTCTATCCCTATCCAACTAGTTCCTAAAAAAATCCATTAGTATCATGAGATTCAGTCAATTTCCAGTATCCTGAGACATGTCAATCACCCAATCTATCCTCCATCTTTGGTATTAACTGGATGCATCCTTCCTAACTCAGACCACATCAATCCCATCCCCCTATTGATCCTTTGGAAAAGGACGTTTAAAATTTGTTGTGATCTTTTTATGCTTTTGGCATTTTATTTATCATTTGAGCTACCTATTATACCTTGTTAGGGTCACCACGATCCATTATATCATGGTGCACTTTGAAAGGTAGACATAGGCGCATATCTTTATTTTTTGTGTGATCTTTTCTTCTTGGTTGTCCCACGTAGTACCCACAAAGATCCCCATGGTCTTGTGTTAAATTGGGGAACACTTTATGTTTGTGGTTATTCCAACACCTGGTCCAACCAAAGCCCCTACAATTTTGGAGTGTTGGGATAGCCTTCTTGTTTGTTGTGTTTGTCTTTAGCATTGGACAGTAATCGACCTTGGTTCTTTACACCCTGGCATATCATTTCCTATGCTATAGAAAAAATTAGTGATCCTAATGTGGAAAAATGGCATTAGGTCTTCATTTCATCCACCACCCCCTTGCATTGCATTCCCCCATCCAATTTATTTCCCTGGCCTATAGTTAGTGATTTTGGTTGTGAAAATGTTCTTCACCCACCTTTTCTTCCTATCAAGATTCCTATGGTTTTGATAGGTGCACTATCACACCCATCATCATTCATCTCATTATGAATTACATTTCCACGCCTATGATTATCCACTTAGGTTCATTTTCATTTTTATAAACATCTTAAGTTGTTTAGATTAATATAGATTTGTTAGTCTAAGCATATTAAGTTCATATCATATCATTATACATTTGCATTTGCATTTTCATTATCATCTTAAGTTGTTAAGATTAATATAGATCTATTAGTCTAAGAATCTTAAGTCCATATCATTTCATTATCCACTACATCATCATTTTCATATTCATCTTAATTTTTGTAGATTAATATAGATATTTTATTCTAATCATCTTAAGTTCATTTCATTGCATTATCATTTTCATTTTCATTACCATCTTAATTTGTTCAGATTAATATAGATTTGTTATTATAAGCATCTTAAGTTCATTTCATTGCATTATCATTATCATTTTCATATTCATCTTACAGTTTTTGATTAATATTACTTTCTTATTCTAAGCATCTTAAGTTCATTTCATTGGCATTCTCATTTTTCTATTCATCTTAAGTTGTTTGGATTAATATTTATTTGTTATTCTAAGCATCATAAGTCCACTTGCATTATCATTTTTAGTTGTTTAGAGTTATTATTCTAAAAATGTTCAAACATCTTACTATGCATTACATTTGCATTATCATTCTCATCACCATCCTAAGTTGTTTAGATTAATGTTGATTTATTATTATAATAATCTTAAGTTCATTTCGTGTCATTTTATTATCATTTCATAGAATTTTCATTTTTTGTTGTTTAGAGTTATTATTCTAAACATGTTCATTCATTTCATTATATACATTGCATTGCATCGCATCCATTACATATATCCATGTCATGATCACATATGCATACATCATAAATTTTCATCCATTACATTTCACTATATTTTCATGTCATCCATCCATACATAATTAATCATTACAATGCATTATCCTACATTATTCATTATCCATACATAATTAATTCTCATTTCACATTTCACATGCATACATCACAAATCAGAATGACTTCACCACCTGCATCACACCATTACTAACATGTCCATAACATACATCATTGTGAACCCCTAAACCTACAAATGCATATGAACAACAAACATGATTAGTATGTTAGATCAAATACATTGAAACAAGCATGAGAGATTCCCCATGAAATCTATCTATCTAAACCTTATATTAGGAAATGAAGAACACAATGAGAAATGAAAACTTATGTAAATCCTAATTAAGCAAATAACATGTTGATTCCATGGGGGAATTGGTGCCAATGGTATGTTGCAATTGGCCCTTTCCCAATTCCTAATTGCAATGTTTGATTAAATGAGAGAAATGGTCAAATCTCCAAAGAGATTTGAGCATAACCTTGTTGTAAAATCTCAAATATGGTGGATGATTGGATGAAATTGGCAAAATTAGCTCTCAATGTGGAGAGAGTAACTTTGCATATGAGTTGTGGATGAAGATTGAGGAGAAGAGTCTCCAATTTATAGATTTCAATCTTGGAAGAATGAGTGAAAATAAGCAATGTGGGATAAAAGATAGTTCAATGGCATTGTGCCACTTGTCCAAATGTTATTGGATGAGGAATGAGCAAGTTTTGGCCAATGTGCCAATAAATGCAATTAGGTGGCATTTCAAACTTGAGAAATGACATGTTGAAAAGGGAAAAAAAATGAATTTAATGTCACTTGGCTCAAGGTCAAAGACATGTAAGAGGATTTTAATGCCTTGTTGGAAGGACCAAGTCCACTTGGACTTTTTGAATTCAAAAGAGGAATATTCCCTTTTTGATGCTTTGTGAGGGAAAATAGGAGAATTAATAAATCAAAGTAATTGATTTATTATGCAAGTTGCATTCTCTAGAGAATTTTAGTGAGAAGGATTAACTTAATCAAGGATTTGATTAACTTAATGAAGAATTAGGTGATGTGACAATTTAGACTTAGATTTATGAATTGATTTAAGTCCAAAACTGAGAGGAAATGATTCATCAAATAAATGATTTGATTTATTTAATAAAGAAGGAATGTGTTAGATTAAATCAAATAAGCTTTAATTTATTTAATTTAATAGGACTTTTAGAGATTTTAATTAAATAAAATGATTTATTTAATTAAACAGCAATGTAGGGTTAATTAAATTAAACTGATTAATTTAATCAAATGAGGTGAGAATGACTTAATTAAATGAATAATGATTCATTAGATTAAGAGATAGAATGCGATGAAATGCTGAGAATATGATTTAAGAGGAAACGTTGTTAGTAATCAGGATCAGGTATGCCAAGACGAGCTTGTACATTTTCCATGTCTACATTTTGCCCCTCTTTGAAGCAATGTACTTGTTGCATTGATTCAAAGAATAAACTATTGTGATCAAAGTTTGAAATTTCCTAATTTTTAGATGCCCCACTACTACCCCAGCGAGAAGGATTATGCTGGTATTGCCCCCTCGAGAGATCGGACGAAAATGTTCAATTTTCTGATCGAGATCGTGATAAAATGCGAGAGGAGTGGTTCTATTGATTAGAGGATGTAAGATAATTCTTTGATGTAGACAATTCTAATGATGTATAGACAGTCATCAGCCATGGGTAGCCTCGTGTATATTTTGATACAACGCACCGATTTTAGATAGAAATATTAGTAGAGATAGAAGAATAAGAAGAATAAGATGGATGGAAGGAGGATCCACACAAGTTCACATTATTACCAATGATGATGATGATTTGCATTGCTAGGAGTTGAGATTTTTAAAGGGTCAATTGCTTTATGTTTGATAACACACATAGGTACGATGAATCAAGGTATAAAGGACCAGGATGGCATTGTACCTAGTGTGATGGACTCTGACTTGACAATCATATAGGAGTGCTCTTATTCACACTTGACATACAGAAACCTTGCTAGGACGGACCCAACAAAGCAAGTATTCACCAAGTTATTTTACAAGAGTATCCAACAAGCACAACAGATAAAAATATAATGATCATTGCCCCATTCCTTTCTCTCTAAACCTATTTTGTTTAGGCATCATCGAGAGGTCCTTGAAATGAGCGCAAAATAAGATAAGTCTAAAAAGACCAAGATAAAGTAAACAAACAAGCTAATGTTCTTCATATCACTAGCCAAGGCTAAACTACTGTGGGGTACCTGATGCTTATGTCCATCATAGGAAAGCTTCATCCTAGGACATGTAGTGATCAGGGTTTTGATGGGACTGATTTGGGTGATAAGCTATTGATACTCCGAGTTGACCAACTTGCTTCCTTACTGACTTAGACTTTAAAACTTTGATGATTAGGGAGTTCACTTTGGAACCTGCTAAACTTGCTTCTGATTGACTCACCAAAGGGTGAAAGTGATGACTGACTTTATTTTGAGTGATGACAATCACGGGTGAAAGCGAGATGAAATGGATGCACCATTTTGGTTTTTTCAGATATTTTGAGGCTGTTTTTGGTATTTTTCACATTTTTCAATTTTTTTTGGATTTTCAAGATTTACAAAAAATAGACTAACTTAAAGACCTATCCAAGGGATCTCGGGATCTGATCCATAGATTAGCCTTGCCTACGTTGTATACACAGAGACCATGTAGTTCGACTGATGACAAAATGACTTGATGAGAAGATGGACAAACGGATTGCCATTTTATTGTTTAAAGGACTGACTTAGGATACAGACTAGATGGGCAAATAGATTGCCAATGCGACAGATGCCTAAGGGACTGACCCTAATGTGAAAAAGATGGGAAAACAGATTGCCAATGCGATAAACGCCTAAAGGACTGAACTAAATGTGAAAAAGATGGGCAAATGGATTGCCAATGCGACAGACACCTAACTAGAAGGGCAAGCGGATGTCATTGCGACGGACGTCTAAAATCCTAAAATGAAAAAGATGGACAAACAAATGCCTCTGTGACGGACGCCTAACTAGATGGGCAGATGGATGTCATTGCGACGAACGCCTAAGGACTGACCCTAATTGTCTCAGGAGATGATCAAAGATCAACCTTGCCTATGTTCAAGCTCAGAGATGACGTAGTTCGACAAGGTGCAAGACTGACAAGACTCAATGATGAATTTGTTTTGAAGATTTTCTGATATTTCAACATGTTTTTGAATTTTTGAATGATTTGGATGTTTTTGGATTTTTGCATGATTTTGACAATTCGGATGCGGATATGTGATGATATCAGTGCTTTGTTTTGAGATTTTGTTGAAAACCAAGCTTAAGGTTGATCGATCGGATTGATGGATGGATAGTTTGACTAAGTGTGTTAAGTCAAATCAAAGTGATAATGCACTTGTAAACTCCAAGAAGTTGTGTTATCCCAGAGTAAAATCGTACAAAAAGGATAATTTGGCTAGGTGTGTTAAGCCAAACAAAGTGATTATGGATTTGATAATTTGGCTAAGTGTGTTAAGCCAAACAAAGATGATAATGGAATTATAAACCTAAGGAAGTTGTGTTATCCTAGAGTAAATTCATGCACAAGATGATAGTTTGACTAAGTGTGTTAAGTCAAACACGGTGATGATTGATTGGATTCGATTGATCAAGATTGATGAAGCTTGATTTGGAACAAAATTGTTTTGATGATTTGATGTGGCATCGACAATACACATTAGATGCAACTGATATTGATTGTTCAGATTGATGTTCGATGACAGATAAAGCTTGCTGAGGAACGTCTTCTTATCAAAATATGCCATGGGCTAGTGATTTGGATTCCTGCTCACAAATGCTTGACCAATCTGATTTCATGTTTTCCGATGTTCGGATTACTAGATAAGTTAGATGATATATATCAAGATATATTCTTGAAGCAAGATGTAAATATCTACCCCCAGTGTCTAGCAATGTATGGAATGTCATGGGTGGATGCTTGGATACACAGATGGATGAATGGATATGGATTATCTTACGATAAGATAACAGTGTTGCAATAGAGGATTCTCATTTGGATAATGCTTCAAGGCTCATATAATGTTGGATAGGATGGGATCAATGAAAATGACCCATGTCAAGATTTTTACCACTAGCAAGTGTAAAGTGTCCACCAAACCTTCATCAAGAGCTAGATAAGGTAGATAGATGGAAATGTGTTGGGTAAATGGTTCATGGATGAACGGATTTATGTTGGCTTTATTATGGATGCAATAAGATGCTTTCTTCTGAACTGGCGCACGTAGATGCTCGATTCTACACATGATGCCTGTTTGCCAGGTTTTCATCATGGTACCTATCCAAAGCGCCACCAAAGTGGTTTTCACTAGAGGACAATTTTTTTCTTTACTATTTTCAATCCTTTTTCTGATTTTTTTGGATTTTTTGTATTTTTTGATTTTTTTGGTATTTTCTGAGAGATTTTAAGTTGATGTTGAACCACCTGGTGGTGCTAATGTTGATGTTTCTATCATAATGTGCCATCGATATCCTACTTGAAGAAGTTTCTTTGCCAAGATACATGCACTTGAATGCAACTTTTGAGATCCATGATCTACTTTGCTGATACAAGAGTTAACTCTGTCTCTGTGCGCACATCGTGATAGAGTGCCTTTTGAATCCTTATGATGAAGGGTGACTACCAATACATGGTCAATGTGAGAATTGGATATCATGCGTGGAGGCATGGATGGAGTGTTTTTAGGACTAAAAGATGGATTGGTTGATAGTTTGGAACCTTTGACTCTCCAACCTTGGGAAGATGGGCAATAATGGGTGGATATGGAAGTGTGCATGGAATTAGGACCAACTGCTCGATACACTTTGTAAGTTGCTTGAGAAGCTTTATTTTTCCTTTGTGGAAATCTTTGATGGATATTTTTCCCTTTTTTATTTTGCCCCATATTTTCTTTGACTGATGGAGTTTGATAGGGATAATTTTTCTTTGTATTCTTTGGTATCCATATGTACTTGATTTGTCCTTCATGCTTCTTAGCTTCTTTTGCTTTGATACTATTATGCATGCTTCGATTCAATTCTTTGTTTTGACGTTGGTCCCAATTCGTGGATGGGGTGATGGGTGGATGGAGATTCATGACATGGCAGATTGTAGTATTGGTATTGGTTTCATCATAAGGATTCTTCGTGCTCCCTATGTTGATGTTTGCTTGAGACAAAGTTGCCCCTAGTTTTGTGGAAGTATTACTGATATGTTGAGATCCCTTGATTGTCAAATAACCAAGGCCTTGACGTTTAGGATTGCCAAGAATTTACACTAGTTCTAGGATACCCTGTTCATGTAGGCCTAATCCTCTACCTTGATAATTCATCTGCTAAAAAAAATTATTTGCCATAGGATATGATTTACCTTGGAAACAAGGTGTTTCTCCTTCTCTACTTTGTGGCAGATCTTCAAATGTCATAGCTCTTTCATTGATAAGATGATTTTCCCTTACAAAGGTAAGTGATCCAACTTTATAAGTGACGGGATCCTCCATATGTGGGATGAATGACTGATTGATATCTTTAGCTTGATCTTGTGAGATATCAAATTGTAGTGCTTCTTCAAGAGGTATTGATGATTCAATGTCCTTGCAAAATTATTCCTCATGATTCATTTCACAAGATGTTTCTGATTTGCGACTTATGTAGAAACCTTCTTTATGAGCCATTTCTGGTATGTCTCTGCATTTCTCTATATCTTGATCATGTGTACCAATGTGAAGAGTAGGAGACTCTTGTTCGTTGGTAATGATTTCAAAAGTATGAGACTCTTGTTTTGAATGAAGATCGTCCACGTGTCCATCCAAAGAAAGCATCTCATGGGTTGATGGAAGGGTATGTGCTATATGGATATGATCATTATTTGTGACATCTTGAAGGAGAGTGGCCATCACCTCATTGTAGTATCTTGCATATAAAATTCTTGATCTTGATTAATGTCGAAATTGCTTTCGTCATGCTTTGGATCAAGTTCTTGACATGGGTCAACTTCAAAGGATGGATTTTTTTCTTGGATATGTTCACTAGGCATAGGAAGTTTCTCAAATGTCATGAGGTCAAAGTATGTCCATATGTTTTGGAAAGGATCATTGCTAGACCTTGGTGAAAGATGTTCATCATGCTTTGGAGTGAATTCTTGAGATATGTCTTCTAACTCATTAGGTGATGTAGAGACATTTTCAACATTATTATTGGTCAAAGGATCTTGATCATCATTTTCAATTATTGTGGTGGGAATCAGTTGCAAGCTTTCTTGTGGGAGTAAGGCATGCATTTTCTGCTGAGCCACCAATACTTGTTGTTGGTCATGTTGCTGTTGTGCCAACAATGCTTGTTGTTGGCCTTGTTGTTGAGCTACTTGTTGATGGATTGCTTGCAATAATGCCCAGAATTCTGCTTGCGCTTGCACTTGTTGGGCTACTTGAGCCGCTTGTGCTTGCTGAGCAACTAGCTGTGTAGCTTGTTGGGCTTGGAGTGCCTTTTTTCGGGAAGCTTCTTGAGCGGCTTGCAACATGATGGAGAATGAATTGGTCGTGCTATGCTTTGGTGGTGGTGGCGGTGGTGGTGGAATGGGAATGGTGTTGATTGTTGGGGTTGCTTGGATGGTTTCCATCTGTTTTTGCGATATCGATGGAAAAATGGGATGATTTGGTATGATGTTTTGATTTGGCATGATAGATTGAAATTGAACATTGTTGTGGTTGGGAATCATATTGCTTGGATTTAGGTAACTTTGATTTTGCATGTTGTTACCTTGGCTTGAATCAACATATGGAGTCGTCAACATATTGCTTGGATTTTGAACATTGATGGGATTTGCAAACATATCTACCCCAAAATTTACCAAGTGTGGATTTGAAATGGTCATGTTTGGTAAAGTTGTACTTGGCATGTATGGATTTGGTGGGATAATGTTGTTTGGAAAACTCATGCATTGAGCATTTGGTTGACAGATTTGTAAATTTGGACTTGGATTTAAATCTATCATTGGAAAAGGTGTTCCAAACTTTGGATTGGGCATACTCACATTCGTTGTACCATTGAGGTTTGGAGGCGATAATGATGCCATGTATAAATGTGAGTTTCAATAATCAATTGTGAGACTTGGATAGTTTGGATGATTTGGATTGCTCACGATGGATGAATCAAGTTTATATTCCATGTCCCTCTTGTGTTTTGACCTTGTTGTGAGAGGGAACCTCTAAGGTGTTTAGGAATAATGATGAGATGGAGGATGAAAGGGGTGAATGATGTGGGTGTTTTGAACTTTTAGGAGCTTTGGATCAATGCTAGACTTTAGGACTTGGTTTGATTTGATTTTGATTGGGGATAGTTTGACTAAGTGTGTTAAGTCAAACAAGATGATTATGCACTTGCAAACCCTAGGAAGTTGCGTTATCCTAGAGAAAACGTGTACACAAGATGATAATTTGGCTAGGTGTGTTAAGTCAAACAAGATGATTTTGATTTTCCAAAAGGCTAGCATAAGAGATGTTCCAAAGTTCCAAAATTTGTTGGTGAGATGAAATTTGATTGATTTTTGAGAGATGGGTGAAGTGATGATTTTGATCCTAGATGACCCTATGAGGACTTACTTACAAGACCAAGGTGATGAAGAACATGCTTTTTCCTAGAAGTAATTCAAACCAAAAGACCAATTTCTGCATGGAAACCAAATGACCCAAAAGAGAACAAACACATGTGTGGTTCAATTTATCTTTTATCTTGGTTAGATTTGGTCCTTTTTACCACAAACACTTTCTTGATTTATGCTTTTCAAACTGAATGTCCAATACCCTAATTTTCTTTCATCCCACAAAGTGCATTATGTGGAAATAAAGGAAAAATCAAGGCAAAGGTTACCTAATGTTTAACCTTATCGAAAACAAATAATGACAGAATCCAAGCACTTAGAAACCTCTAAGGATAGAATCCCTAGGGAAAGCAAGAGTGCTTAAATTCATCAAAGGTATTTGTCTCCTCAAAGGGGTTTGAAATTTGAAGGTCTTGTGAATGTTTGTTTTGCAAAAGTTTTCAAGATCAAGAAATGTATTTCTTCCAAGCACTTTTTACACTCCTAGGATGATGAGGCAATATATTGTTGGGTTCCCACTTGGATAAATCCAGCTGCACATATCTTGTACGAATGGCTAAATGCTTGACCACATTGGCTGCCCTCCACGACACTCACTTATTCGGGTCATCCAAGCATTAGCACCCATGAATCTCCCATGGCATACTTTCCATTTCCACAACAAGACCGCATGTATAATGTGGGGCGGCTTCAAAGGACATAACCTTTTGCACCAACAAGATAGACAAGGTTTTGGCATTTTTCTAAACAAGGGGTTCTAATTCGGGCATTCTGTTCATGGGGGATTATCCAACATCGGTGAGAGTCCATTGCTATCCATCTCTTCAGAATAATCCTCGTGATATTGGCCTTTGTTCCAATATCCACACTTATATCCCAAGTGGAAGTCGCTTGGCTTTAGCGTGTTCCTGGTTGGGTCGTTCCCTTGGGTGATTACTTTTTCCCACAAGGCAGGCCCTCTAAGATAAACAAAAGTGAGCTAACATATCCCATTCTTTACACAACCTTTGTTGAAAAACAAAGGGGAAAACCTCCACAATATGTCATGCTCACACTTGCATGTTTTGTTCAATTTTAAATGCCCAAATTGAAATGTGGAGGCAATCTTTTTAACAACCTAATATTACAAAAATGTTTTTGATTCTCAAGATCACAATGAAGCGCAAGAGAAGCACATACAAATTTTAGATAACATTAACTTGTAAAAAAGATTGCAAAACATGGAAAACATTGGTTCATTTTAACCCTCAAAGCAATGATGACTTCTTTTTAAGCACCAAATAGAAATGTGAATTTGCCTTGTTCAATTGTTACCTTTTAAACCAAATCTAGTGTATTTGCCTAAAGTTCTTTTTAGCCCCTTGGCAACCTTACAAAAACAAAATTTGATTGTTCTTTTTAGGGCCCAAAGTAAAATTAGTTTCCTAAGGTCAAAGATTTTAAAAAAATTTCTTAAGAAGTGTTAAAGAACACTTAAGTGTTTAAAAACACTTTACACAAAATAAACATGGTATCATAAAAAAATTAATTTGATTGTTCTTTTTAAAGCCCAAAGAAAATTTAGTGTCCTAAGAGCATGAAAGTAAACAAATCCTTGGAAAGGGATTATAATTTCTCCCAAAGTGTTAAAAAACACTTGTTACAATGATGTCATAATTTTTTATTATTTCATTTCCATGCTCCATGATCTTTTAAAACCTGCAATAAAAGCTTCAAATGTTATATAAAATCAAGAAATAAGAAGATATGAGGGTTAGATAAAATATTAAGCATATAAACCCTAAAACTTAGACCAAGTTTCATGGTGTTTTGACATTAGGTGAAAGTTTGAAAATGTTAACTCTATCAAAGTTGAGAAAAACTACACCATTGGATAGCCTATGAAATTCTACC
>VCHN02002556.1:0-16783 GCA_007115665.2 Sequoiadendron giganteum
ATATATCTCTATCTCTCTCTTTCTCTTCCCATATATCTCTCTCTCCATACTTCTCTCCCTCTCTCTATCTCCCCTATTTCTCTCTCCCTCTCTATTGATTTATCTACGATTCTCTCTATTTGTCTCCCTCTCCTCCCCTCTCCATATCTCCTCATATCTCTATCTTTGTATCACTCTATCTCACCATCTATATCTCTTTGTATCACCATCTCCCTTTTCCTCTATATATCTCTATATCTCCCTCTCTATCTCTTTGAGTTATCTCTCCCTCTCCCCCCATATTCTCTCTCCCTCTCCCCCCCTCTTCTTTTTCTCCCTCTTCTACCTATCTATGTCCCTCTCTCCTTTCTCTCTCTTTGTCCTCAACCTATCTCTCTCCCTCTCCCCCCTCTTCTCTATCTCTCCCTCTACTTATCTCTCTCCCTTTCTCTCCCTCCCTCCCTCTCTCTATCTCCCCCCTCTTTATCTCTCCCTCCCTTGCTCCCTCCCTATCCCCCTATATATCTCTATCTCTACCTCTCTCTCCCTTTCTCTTCCCATATATCTTTATCTCTCTCTCTTTCTCTTCCCATATATCTCTATCTATCCCTACTCTCTCCCTCTCTCCCTCTCTCCCTCTCTATTTATCTATCTCTAACTCTCTCTTATATCTCTCTATCTCTCCTTCTCCTTCTCCCTCTCCCTCTCCCTATATCTCTCTATCTATTTGTCTCCCTCTTCCTCTCTCCTCTATCTTCATCTCTACCTCTCTTTTCCTCCCCCCTTATCTCTAGACATCTCTCTCTCTCTCTCCTCCCTCTTCCTAGACCTCTATATCTATATCCCTTTGCCTCTCTATCTCTATCTCTCCATATATCTTATTCCATCTCTCCCTCTATATTTATCTCTCTATATATCACTTCCTATCTCCATCTCTATCTTTCTATCTCTCCCTCTCTCATTCTCTCCCCTCTCTCCCTCTCTATATATTTATCTCTTCCATATATATCTATCCCTCTCTCCTCTCTCTCTTTATCTCTCCCTCTCCTTCTCTCCTCTCCATATCCCTCTCAAATATAATTGTACTTATTTTATTAAATTTATTAAATAAAAACAATTACATTTGCATTTTATTTATTTCATGTGTTGCTTTTTTTAAGGTTAAATACATAGTTTTATATTTCAACCAATATGCTACATAAACTCTAATACAACCATACAATTGTTCGATGTACCCTATTGCACACCTAAAGTGTGATTGGTAGTTTAGTTTAGTGTTTATTTTGAAGGGGGTGTTTTGATGTATCAATATATTGACAAATGACACAATATTGTGTAAAGTTAAGCTCCTTACTCTATGTTATTCATCTATCATTTGCATGCATTCTTATGAACCTACTACTTAATTCTTATTCCCTACGTTCACACAAATTTATATATACTTTATCCACTGAGATCTAGCCCATTTTATATCTTAGGACTATTTCATGGTCACGAGGCCATCCTCGTGGTTGTGGACTCATCTTGCCCAATTTTTAAAATTTAAATTCAAGTGTAATTGGCTTCCATCATTATTCTTCATGTCTAGGGCTAAATAAATACAATCTTGAGCAATATTTGTTATATCCTTGCATTTAAACACATACGGTGCATTTATTCTAAGATATATAATGACTTGAGAGCTAAACTTGATTCTCATTCACTTTTTAGACTTCAAATGGTGCAATAAAATAAATTTAGTTCTGCATAATCATTCTAGAAGCATTTACATGACTAAAGATTGGTGTATTCAATCATTATTCATTTTTTGGGGGCTGATCTTGGTGAAATTTGCTTGTGACACATCCTTTAAGGTATTTTAAAATACCACTAGGTCCCTAAACATTCAAGAAACACATAAATGAAACCAATAGTGATAAAACAAACAAAGTACAGCAGTTTGTAGATTATAATGACAAGTTTATAGGATCATTTAATAAGTTTGTGGTCACAAATTTATGTCTAACAATTGGTTTCATCTATGCATAGTCACATTGCAATAATTAGATTCCAAAGCAATTATTAGTCTATCATCCACTATTCCTAATCCCAAGACATACCGAATCTAGATCTTCATTAATTTTTGTGCATTCATTGGTCTAAGCACATTATTTCTATTTACATGCACATTTCATACAATGCTCAAGTTAACCCAATCCCATAATTAATTGCTCTAAATTGATGATTCTTATGTGTATGCATTTTATTAGATTAGTGTAGATTAAACTTAAGGAAAGTTTATTTTCTCTTACATTTTTGTGGACCCATATGATTCTACATGACCTACATTTTTTTCCTACAGTTTATTATTACCATTAGGGTTTTTAGGTCTACATTTTTTTATCATTCTATTTTCTCTTACATTTTTGTGGACCCATATGATTCTACATGACCTAAATTTTCTTATTACCATTAGGGTTTTTAGGTCTACATTTTTTCTCATTCCACATTATTTTGAGGTTTGATCCTTCTTTTGCACCCTTGTGCATCATTAACTTAACTTTATTTTGGGGTTTGGTATGCATACACAAATACTTTATCTTACACCCATCCTACCCCCTTAGATTAGCATTATGGTTTAAATTTTGTGCTTTTTTCAATATCTAATATATATTTCATCTTTTAAATTTTCTAATCTAAGATTTCTACCTTGCTATATATTGTTTCAATGTGAATATTCTTTCTTCTTTTCTTTCCAAATCCACTTCATGTTTCACTAAACTCAATGATGATATATTTTGTGAGTTATGCTAGTGACTTAACTACTTTCCCATGTATGCATTCAATAGATTTTCTTTTACATCTATGAACCCTCCTCTATACGCCTCTTTTGACTCATATTTACCTAGTGATGAGGATACATATTATTTGCATACACACAAAATTGTTACATTTCATAGTGATCCTTCTTTCAGATGTCATGATGATCTTACATCCATAGAGACATACATTTTAGATGACATATCGCATATCATATATAATGATAAGATATATTATGCACCATCTTCCAGGATTAAGGATATGCTTGTTAGTTTGGGATCGCTTATTTATGATGACCATGATAGTGTTGATCATTGTATTCATTATATTTTTCTCATATGTTGAAAAATATGGTAGATGACACAATAGAAACATTAACCAATAGTGGTTTAAATTCATTTAATAAAGCAATAAACCATAAAATACTATTGAAACCATGGAGAAGTAAATAAAAATAAGTAAACCATATGAACACAATATATCCATAGAGAAATCCTTGTGGGAATAGCCCCACAACCAAAAAGACCAAATCTTTTATTAATCTCAATAATAGAGCACCAATACAATCCACTTATCCCCTTGGTTGATAGTAATTCATAGCATAATAGTGCTTGGGAATGAAATTATATATCCACTATCCCACATCTCCAATATATAGAAAATTAGAAAAATAAAAATAGATACATGATTTTCAAATAAAGTAGCTAATATCATGGGCCCAAAATTAGGTGCATGAGTTTACATGAAAAAAATTAATGTCCCATAGTCATGGTCAAATAATTTGAAATAGAAACTAACTTCCTTAACACTCTTATGCATCATAGATTCTATCATAAAATATCATTTCGAGTAGTCTTCTAATCTTAAGCACTCTATGAGGGCAATTAATGCCTTGTCATAACATCTATCTTAGGAGATGCTTCATAACTCCTAATTTTTATAGTTTTAAACTAAACTCCCTATTTAATGTATTCTTACACAATATTCCAAGTACCCTAAATAAAAAATTATATTGAGTGTCCCCACCAGTCACATGGGTGCCCTGTTTAGCCCACTCTATGATGTGTGGAGATCTTATATTATTTATCATCTACATGAATAATTATAATCAATCAAGATGGGATTTATAGAGTGAATGACATACTTAATCATCTTTCTTTCACTTGATATTAACATTGTATTGGCATGGAATGAAAGTAGAATGAATGAATCATGTGCTTGAAGAATTAAGACCCATAGCTTCCTTACACCAACATAACTTATTTGTGCTTGTATTTGTAACATTATTTAAAGTGTCAACCTTTTGTATCATGATTTTGTCATCCTCAACCATCTTGTGCGCAAAGTGATATTGAACATCAATATGTTTAGTACAAGCATGGTACATTCAAATTTTTGCCAAAAAGGAGCACTCTAACTATGACTTTCCTACACTCATATTCAATACCTAAACACAACCTTTGTAACCATATTGTCTCCTAGACACGTGCAGTGGCCATATACTCTACTTTAAACAATGTAAGTGTGGATTGCCTCTTACTCATCTAACTAATTGCATATCCAAATATAATAAATATCACTCTTGAAATATCTTATTTACTTAAGAATTATTTTATTTTTCTTTAAAGCTGTAGACATGGAAAATGTACAAGTTCGTTTTGGCACACCTGATCTCGATTACTAACAACGATTCCTCACATTCTCAGTATTTCATTACTTGCTATCTTTTAATTCAATAAATCACTATTTATTGGATTAAGTCTTCCTCTTTCAATGATTAAATTAATCAATTAATTTAATTAACCATTGCATATCTGTTTAATTAAATAAATCATTTTATTTAATTAAAATCTCTAAAGTCCTCTTATTAAATTAAATAAATTAAAACCTTATTTGATTTAATCTAACATATTCCTTCCTGATTAAATAAATCAAATCATTTATTTAATAAACCATTTCCTCTCAATTCTGATTTAAATTAATTCATCTATTTAAGTCTAAA
The DNA here is from genome assembly GCA_007115665.2 of Sequoiadendron giganteum. Classification (NCBI taxonomy): domain Eukaryota; kingdom Viridiplantae; phylum Streptophyta; class Pinopsida; order Cupressales; family Cupressaceae; genus Sequoiadendron; species Sequoiadendron giganteum. The sequence goes on from VCHN02002556.1 coordinate 4,781, forward strand.
TTGTCACATCACCTAATTCTTCATTAAATTAATCAAAACATTGATTAAGTTAATCCTTCTCACTAAAATCCTCTAGAGAATGCAAGTTGCACAATAAATCAATTACTTTGATTTATTAATTCTTCTATTTTCCCTCACAAAGCATCAAAAGGGAATATTCCCTCATTTGAATTCAAAAGGCCAAGTGGACTTGGTCCTTCCAACAAGGCATTCAATGCCTCTTACATGTCCTTGACCTTGAGCCAAGTGACATTTACTTCACTTCCCTTCCCCCCTCAACAAGTCAACTCAACATTTCAAATTCAAATTTATGCATTTATCATGCACATTGGCCAAAATGTGCTCATTCCTCCTCCAATCACATGTGGACAAGTGGCACAATGCCATTGGATTATCTTTTGTCCCACATTGCTTATTTCCACTATCTCTTCCAAGATTGGAATCTATAAATTGGAGACCTCTCCTCTCAATCTTCATCCACAATTCATATGCAAAGTTACTCTCTTGACATTGAGAGCTAATTTTTCCCATTGCACTCAACCATCAATCATCTTTCAAGACTTGCAACAAGGTTATGCTCAAATCTCTTTGGAGATTTGACCATTCCTCATTTACACACCATTGCTACTTAAGGAATTGGGAAAGGGCCAATTGCAACATTTCATTGGCACCAATTCCCCCATAAGAACATCATTTTATTGGCTAAATTAGGATTTCCCTTTTATATTATTTGAGTTTTTGTTCTTCATATCCTAATATTAGTTTAAATAGGTGGATTTCATGGGGAATCCTTCACTCTTTGCATGCATTTTTAACAAACACTAACAATGTTTGTTGTCTTTGTGCATTTGTAGGTTTAGGGGTTCACATTTTGGTGCTAGAAGGACAGCCTTGAATCAAAAAATTCAATCATGTTTTTAAATTCCATGGTTTCTAACTTTTTTTTTGTAGATACAGGAAAACTAGCCCATACAGCGCTATATTGCTCTGCTTTCAGCTCCATGACCCAATACTTTGCCGCCTCTAGAACCGCGGCTCCATATTCACCTGCGGTTGAATCCTCGAAACACTGCTACGGATTCCCGCCTGTCTTTTTTTTTATAAATTTCTAAGTCAACCACGTAGGTCCTAACTTTGCCTCTTTCACCCCCGTGGCTCTATATTGCGCTGCTCATTCTTCAAACTCCACTGCATCACCTTTCCCACCCATAAATTTTAAATTTTTAAAGTAGGCCGCTTCCAAACTACACCGTGGACCTCTTTCACGCCGCTTTTGCGCTCTCTGCCTCTGTAGAGCACCGCCCAAAGTCACTCGCTCAGTGCTATATAGTGCTGCCTATCTTCCAAACTTCACCGCTTCTCCAAACTTCACCGCTTTTCCAAACTCCGCCGTGGGGAGACAGTAAAATTTTAAACTGACATGTGCTTTTTAAATTTAGGATATTTTAACCTTTAATCTGATTTCTTGTCTTTATTGCTCTCTATTTTTTTGTCATGTTGCAGGTTGGAGCAAAGGAAGAAGTCATTATGATATCATGTTCACAAAATCAAAGTGTTCCTAAACACTAAAAGTGTTCTTTAACACTCCTTAAGAAATTTTGTTAAATATATTTGACCTTAGGTATACTAACTTTACTTTGGGTTTTGAAAAGAACAATCAAATTTTTTCATGACACCATGCTTATTTTGTACAAAGTGTTTTTAAACACTTAAGTGTTCTTCAACACTCTTTAAGAAACTTGTTAAAAGTCTTTGATCTTAGGACACTAAATTTTCATTGGGCTCTAAAAAGAACAATCAAATTTTGTTTTTCAAAAGTTGCCAAGGGGCTAAAAAGAACTTTAGGCAAACACACTAGATTTGGTTTAAAAGGTAACAATTGAACAAGGCAAAACTCACACTTCATTTTGGTGCTTAAAAAGAAGTCATCATTGCTTTGAGGTTTAAAATGAACAAATGTTTTCCATGTTTTGCAATCTTTTTTACAAATTAATATTATCTAAAATGTGTATGCGCTTCTCTTGCTTCATTACGATCTTGAGAATCAAAAACATTTTGGTAATATTAGGTTGTTAAAAAGATTGCCTCCACATTTCAATTTGGGCACTTAAAATTGAACAAAACATGTGAGTGTGAATAAAACTTATTGCGAGTGTTCTCCTTTTGTTTTTTAACAAAATTCGATCGAACTACAAATAATGTTTGTTCGCTATTGTTTATCTTAGAGGGCCTGCCTTGTGGGAAAAAGTAATCACCCAAGGGAATGATCCAACCAGGAACACGCTAAAGCCAAGCAACTTCCAACCGGTATATAAGTGTGGGTTCTTGAGGAAAGTTCAAGAATCATGAGGATTATTCCGACGAGATGGACAGCAATGGACTCTCATTGATGTTGGATAATCCCCCATAAATGGAATGCCCGAATTAGAACCCTTTGTTAAGAAAAAGGAAAAAACCTTGTCTATCTTGTTGGTGCAAAAGGTCATGTCCTTTGAAGCCACCCCACGTTATACGTGCGGTCTTGTTGTGGAAATGGAAAGTATGCCATGGGAGATTCATGGGTACTAATGCTTGGCTGACCCGAATAAGTGAATGTCGTGGAGGGGAGCCAGTGTGGTCAAGCATTTAGCCATTCACACAAGATATGCGTAGTTGGATTTATCCAAGTGGGAACCCAACAAGATATTGCCTCATCATCTTAGGAGTGTGAAAGTGCTTGGAAGGAATACATTGCTTGATCTTGAAAACATTTGAAAGACAAACATTCACAAAGACCTTCAAATTTCAAACCCCTTGTGAGAAACAAATACTCTTGAAAATTTGGACACTCTTGCTTTCCCTAGGGATCATATTCCTAGAGGTTTCTAAGTGCACAAATTTTACTGTCATTTGTTTTCAACAAGGTTAAACATAAGGAACTTTTGCCCTATTTTCCCTGATTTCCACACAAAGGACCTTGTGGGATGAGAAAGAAAGTGGGACACTAGACATATAGTTTGAAACCTAAGCAAGCAAGTGTCTTGGATAAAAAGAATTTCATTAAACCAAGATAAAGACACAAATTGAACTTCATGTGTGTTGTTTCCAATGATTTCCCACAAGATTAAAATCCCAAAGCCAAAGTTCAAAAAAGTTAGTCTAAAAATCCATGAGCAATGCCTTGAGATGCTCCTTGAAGTAAGGGAAAGACTTGTATACAACTTTTACAAAAAGGCCTCAAGGAATAATCCCGCATTGAATGCCTTTTATTGTCAACAAAATCCCAAACTTTTTGAAAGGTTTGCTTTTCTCCCATAGGAAGTCTAGCATGTTCTTCAATATCAAGGTTTTGTAGAGAGAGTTGTGTCTAGGATAAGGTTCAAGATCAAAGTTGTCATTCTCATTCATTCCTCCATCAACCAAATCTCATTTCATCATCAAACCTTTTGTGAACTCTAGAAACAATCATCACGCTAAACTTAGAAGGCTAAATCAACATCACCCTATCTTGGCTTAACACACCTAGCCAACATAGTTTCAACCATTGGGAAAATTTTCTTTAGGATAATGCAACTTCCTAAAGTCTATTAGTTCACAATTACATTGGCTTAACACATTTAGCCAATTCATCCATTTTTGCATGTTCCCCTAGGATAACACAACTTCCTAGGGAATACAACTTCACAACAATTTTGTTTGACTTAACAGATCTAGTCAAATTATCACAAATCAAATCAATTCAAAAATCCCTTACAAGTTTAGCATATACCTTCAAAAGTTCCTCAATAAGGTTTTGACTCACTCGTCCCATCCATTTAACCCATCACCATTACCACCATCTTTGATCTTTTAGCTTCCCTAGTTCTTCTCTTTTGGGCCTAAAAGGTTAGGATCGAACAAATCCCTATTTTTTATGGTACAAACAAGATCTCAATACAAGAAGAACATGGAGAATATCATAGAAATACCAACTTCTATGGAAATGAGTCAGTTGGACTTCGAAATAAACCTAGTGGGATCAAGCAATCCCCCAAGAAACTCTCCCTTATCATCACAAAATCCCCAAGAGGAGAGTCATCAAGAGGATATCACAAACAAAGACATGGGGATGACACAATCCAAAATCATGAAGGTGGTTCAAAATCTAGAGAATCACAAGATTGTCAGTGCTATGTTCAAATACCTAAATACGCTAGCTAAAGGAGGGGTCCAATTCCCTCCCGATCTTGACGCAAGCACTAGTACAAATATATCTATTCCAAGTGCATCCCCAATGTCAAATGTCAATCAAGAAGTGCCTTACACCACATCGACCATCGCACCATCCTCGTTGAATGTGAACAAAGGGAGTGCCATGTTCCAAGAATTACAAAGGCATCACCTTGTGGCTAACAAAGAAGCAATCATCACCACCACACCGGTTACATTTGTTCTGGAAAATCCATCCCACCCATACGTCCCACTCACCTTCCATAACCATGTGGGCTCATCTTCATTCCGTGCAACACCAGCTGGCCAAACAAACATACAAACTTCTCTACCACTTGAAGAAGGAAACTTGTTTGAGACAACTGACGTTGTAAATCCTTTTTTTCAAGGTAATTTTCCACCTCTTCCCCCATTTTCATTTGCGACCACATCACCTCTTGGATTGGGTTTTCCTCCTCTCAACATCGATGGTTTCCCAAAATCTAGCAATCTAAGCATCATGCCCAATTCCCTCTTCTCGCCCACATCATCACAACAACAAGTGGCAACCACTCAAGCCACCTCCATAATTGGTCCCCAAATATCCCAAAGCATGCCATCTCAAGGACCAATCATCTAAACCACCCCTCTAGCAACCCAAATCCCAATCACCACCACAATTCCCCCACCTATCACAATGGTTGGCATGATTCCTATTCCACCACCAATTCCACCAAAATCCAATACGAAAAACTCATTCATCATGCTAATCAAAATCCTTCAAAAGGCCAACCAACAAAGAGTACTCCAGCAAAAGCAACAAGCTTAAGCATAAGCCCAAGCGAAAGCTCAAGCACAAGCCCAAGCGCAAGCCCAAGCACAAGCTCTAGCCCAAGCTCAAGCACAAGCTCTAGCCCAAGCATAGGCTTAAGCGCAAGCCCAGGCACAAGCGCAAGCTCAAGCACGAGCTCTAGCACAAGTTCAAGACCAAGCACAAGCGCAAGCCCAATAACAAGCACAAGCATATTACCAAGCACAATTGCAAGCGATTCATCTACAAGCCTACCAACAAGCCCTGCAAGACTTTCAGGCGCAACAACAAGCTAAACAACAAGCTTTGTTGGCACAAAGGAAACTCGACCAAAAACAAGCATTGTTGGTGCAACAACAGCTAGACCAACAACAAGCTTTACTAGCTCAACAAATTGTTGACCAACAACAGGCTTCATGGGAATAGTAGCAGATGGACCAATAACAAGCGTTGTTGGAACAGTAGCAACAAGATCAACAACAAGCATTGTTGACACAAATGCAAGCATACCATTAGGCTTTGAACACACAAATGAGCTTGCAGCAAATGCCCACCAGTACTCTGCCCACCCATCAAACACCTCCAACACCTCACCACTCATTCATCCCACCTCCTGATCCAAGCAAGGATGTCACAACACAGATCAAACTGCTCTCGCAGCAAGTGTTGGACTTACAAGCAGAAAAAACCACAAGGACACCAAGGAACTTATGCCCTTACCCATTTGATAGGAGTCTCACCATGGTACCATTCCCAAAGGGATTTGAGATCCCTAAATTTGACAAATACAATGGAATGGACAACCCTAAAAACCACGTTAGGGAATTTCAAGTGCACTGCATGGAGGTCGCATATGATGACACATATCTAATGCGACTCTTCCCTCGTAGCTTGACTGGTCTAGCCATCGAATGGTTTTCTCGCCTACCCATGGGCATTAAAACATTCAAGGAAATAGTGGAGGCTTTCCTTAAAAACTACGCTTTCAACATGGGTGCAGATGTTAGTTTGGAAGAACTGTCTGCACTCAAATAGGGAAAAGGAGAGCTATTTGCATCCTTCTTTCAAAGATAGCGATCCAAGGCCAATCAGAGGAAGTGGACCATGCCAGAGGAACAACAAGTTTGCACCATCATAGCCAATCTAGATCAAAACTTGGCATTCTACCTAAAAATGCAATGCATCACATCTTATGATCAACTAATTCCAAAGGTGCTCAACATCGAAAGAGCGCTTACTGCGTAAGGGGTTGCACCAACATTCACTCCACCATAGGATAATCGCCCATGTAATGACTACAATGATAAACCTCGAACATGGTTGAGGAATGAAAATATTGCAAATGATGGCGTGGTCGATGCTAAGGTGGTCATCAATGCCCCTAAGTAGAATACCCAAAATCATCATCAACCACAAAATCATAATCACAACAATGTGCAGAATAATGCGGTAGTAGCACAGCAACAACCATTTTCCACCAATCAAATTAATAATGTGGGTAATCAAGGAGGGCCACCTCCCCACAACAAGTTTCCCCCCAAGAGGAAATTCATAGCTCTTGGTGAACCGATTGAGTCCATAATGAAGAAGCTGGTCAAAGAGAATCTAATCAAAATTTCTAACTCCGAGCAGCACACGAAACCTATGACCAAGCCGCTGTGGTATAATGAGAACCTCCTTTGTGACTTTCACAAAGTCAAAGGACACACCATCGCCAATTGCATGAGACTCAAAAACATCATCCAAGACCTCATTGAGGATAAGGTCATCAACATCAAGTAGCCAACCAGAAACCAAGACCTGAAAATATACACGAATCCGATGTTGAATCATAACCAAGGGAACAATCAAGGAAATAATAAGGGCAAGCAAAAGTATGCTAGTGCTAATCTAGTATACGAGGAGATAGTTGGATGCATCGACGAAATGATCACTGTCATAGATATCAAGGGAGCCAACAATGACTGTGGAGTCACCACATGAGGAGGAAAGATTACCATTGTTGGGGCACCTACTAAGACCCCCATTTCCAATACAAAGACCATCTCCTATGATTACAATGTCATTGACCAGCTGAAAAGAACACCCGCCCAAATCTCCACCACCCATAGAAAGATCCTTGATGAAGCACTAGTTGCATCTACCATTGCTACCACCCTTGACACAGAGCAATTTCAGGCTATGGTGGGTAACATCATTACCCCAAATCTCATCACATTTTTGGATCAAGATTTCCCCCCATAGCCATCTCATAATCGTGCACTCCACCTCCAAGTCCCAATCCACAAAAGGAAAGTCAAAAGAGTCCTGGTAGATGGAGGTGGAGGCCTTAATATTTGTTCTCTAAAACTCATAAAGAAACTAGGATTTGCTGAGGATTCCATCAATAAGAACAAAAGCATCACAATAAGGGCTTATGATGACCAAGAAAGAGTGTCTCAGGGCACTATCAAAATCCCCATTCAAGTGGGGCCGAAAACTATGGAAACCACTTGTCAGGTCCTCAACCTCGACCTACCTTACAACATCCTCCTAGGATGCCCATGGATACATGGAATGAAGACAGTGGCCTTGACTTACCACCAATGCATCAAGTTCTCCAATCAGAATGAGGAGGTCACCATATATGGGGATCCTAAACCTTTTGCCTACTACAAAATCTTGGAAGCCAAGTTTTATAAAATCCCCCAAGTCCTGAAAAATGATGAAGGACCATCTACTTCATACATAGACCCAGCCAATCTCGCCTCCACTTCAGGGACATAGACACCTGCCATCCCAGACATATCTGAGATTAAGAGCATGATCAAAGACAATGGATGCGGTGATTACAGAATGAAGAGAAATGAATTTGTTGTAGGAGAGTTACCACAATCTCCTAGGTCACATGGACAACCCCAGCCAATTCAAACACCTGTCTGAACTGTTAGAGCAGAACCCTCTGGATTCCACTGTTGGGGGGACCTTAGTTGAGAGAATGTGGACAAAGAGGACATAAAAAACACACTATACCAAGATGAAGGACCCACTCCCAACCTACCCATGGAGGAAACTAATAGAGGGTTACAAATGATGTTTGGTATGGGCTATAACAGGAATGACAGCCTAGGAAGGAACAGTGATGGGCGGTTGGAGCCCATCATTGTAGAAAGAAGAATGCAAAACCTTGGCCTTGGATATACTCCTCCAAGTATAACCATATGTGGTAGAGGTACACCTAGAAGAGTAGTCAAGTCCTGTCCTCGGGTAACAACAACCACTCTTGGACCACCCGTTTGCCTAGGTATTCCACTCAATAATTACACCTTTGATGTCACTGATGTTCCTAGTAGTGATGATGATGATACTATAGTAGGTCTCCCTAGGCTTTTCAAAGATTCCACCTTGTTAATGATAAGTTCCTCCACAGCTGAGTCAAACCAACCAACCCACCAAATCACCTCAGTGCACCCCCAACTCATCGATCACGACCAACGGGGTCCATCGATTCTGGACTCGTTCGAAAATGATGAGGCACTTTTGGAATTCATGGGACTAAGGGATACAATCCCATGTGGTGATCACAAGGCAGGATTCAACATCACATTGGACACACAAGCATACTATGGAGAGACGATTGAATCATTCAGTCGCAAAAGAAAAATATCAAGAATAAGCTCGAAGTTATTGAGTGAAAACCACACTATGGCACTCTCTAACCATAAAACAGTAAAAATAAAGGACACATCCAATGGTGAAAACCTCTCTGAGGTGCCAGAGGATGAAGGATTCAATCTCCCCCCTACTGCCTTACATCAGGAGAAATCAACAGTATTGGCAGAATAGTGCAACCTGATCAACTTAGGAATAGAATCAGAACCACAAATCACCTTCTACGCAGAGTCCCTCCTGGTAGAAGAACGTGAACTATTGGAAACATTCCTAAAAGAAAGAAAGTTAAATTTTGCATGGACCTATGCTGACATGCCAGGTCTAGATTTTGAAGTAGTGGTTCATCACTTGGCTGTTTACCTCGGAGCAAAACTAGTCAGAGAAAAGTTAAGGAAGATGCACCCGCAAATAGCCCTGATCATCAAGATTGAGCTACCAAAACTTCTGGATGTTGGCTTCATATGCCCGATCGACTATCTAGAATGGGTATCAGATCTTGTACATGTCTCAAAACCGAAAGGGGGCATCTACATCTGCACTGGTTTCAGAGACCTAAACAAAGCATGTCCTAAGGATGATTTTCCGCTACCCAACATCGACATGATAGTGGATATGACGGCCGGACATGAGATGTTGTCCCTAATGGATGGTTTCTCGGGATATAATCAGATAATGATAGCAAAGGAAGACCAACATAAAATAGCCTTTACATGTCCTTGGGGCACCTACTGCTGGAATGTGATGTCGTTTGGGCTAAAGAATGCAGGAGCTACATACCAAAGAGCCATGACATGATCCATAAAATGGTTGAAGACTATTTGGACAACATACTAGCTAAATCAAAGAAGAGACAGGACCATGTAGCAACTCTAAGTGCTATCTTTGATAGGCTAGAACAGTACAAGGTTAGACTCAACCCAAAGAAGTGTGTCTTTGGAGTACAATCGGAAAAGCTACTGGGATACATAGTTTCAATGAGAGGGATAGAGGTAGACCCTGTAAAGGTAAAAGTAATCCTTGAGATGGAAGCACCAAGAACATTAAAGCAACTCAGAGGATTACAAGGTAGACTCCAGTCCATTCGAAGATTCATAACATAGCTGGAAGATAAGCAAATTTCCTATTCACACCTACTCCACAAGGGAGTAACATTCAGATGGGACAACAAATGTGAGCAAGCATTCAGTAAAATTAAAGAATACCTACTTACACCACCTATGTCGATGCCACCAATTGTTGGGAAGCCATTAATCCTATACATATCAGCAATAATAGCCACCCTTGGTTCCCTTTTAGCCCAACATGATGAAAAGGGAACTGAGCGGGCCATCTACTATATCAACAGAACAATGGTGGGGCATGAGCTCAATTACACATCAATAGAAAAGGCTTGTCTAGCACTGGTATTTGCAGCTTAGAAATTTAGACACTACATGTTGGCTCATCAAATCAAGCTGATTGCCAAGATAGACCCTCTAAAATATCTATTGTCAAAAGCAATGCTCACCGATAGAATGGCTAAGTGGGTAATGATACTATCTAAACACGATATTGAGTATGTAGAGCAAAAATCCATAAAGGGACAAGTCATTGCGAACCAGCTAGCAGAAGCTCCCCTCTACATAGAGAACCTGCTCATATCAGAATTTCTAGATAAGTCTATCTTCAATATCAACATAGCTGATCACTGGAAGCTATACTTTGATGGTTCGCACAGGCAACATGGATCAAGAGCTGGTGTGTTCTTCATCACCCCACAAGGAGACTGTATACCTAGATCATATAAACTGGCATTCCCCTGCACCAACAATATTGCAGAATACGAGGCTTTGACCATAGTCCTCAAGATAGCAGCACAATGGTGAATCATGGCATTAAAAGTTTATGGGGACTCACAACTTATCATCAACCAAGTCAACGGTGAATACCAAAAGAAGGATGATAAGCTCGCACCATACAAAAAGGAGGTAGAAATCCTCAAAGAATCATTCATCGACATCACCTTTGAGCAGATACCAAGGGAAAACAACAGAGCAGTTGATGCAATGGCAACAATTGGATCCTTGCTGGACATCCCTCGCAATGTCTCAAAACACGAATTCCTCCTGGAGCAGCTTCTCGTACCCACCTTTGAGGTACCAAAGTCAGAATACGCATGTGAACTCATTGCTCTTGGTGATCTTTGGTATCATGACATATACACCTATCTAAGATTAGGAATCCTCCCCACTGACATCACCTCAAACCTAAAGCAAACCTTTGTCAAAAGGGCCTTACGATTCATCATCCTAGGAGAGACCCTCTTCCATAGAAGTATCGATGGAACTTTGCTACGTTGTTTAAAACCCGAGGAAGCCATGAATACTCTAACTAAGGTACATAATGGCATGTGTGATTCGCACTCGAGTGGTATGACCTTGGCTAAGAAATTGCTGAGAACCAAGTACTACTGGCAGACAATGGAGAGAGAGGCACACAACTTTGTCAGAAGATGCCTGCAATTCCAATAGCATGGAGACCTTATTCATGCATTGACTCAAGAACTACATCCCATTGTTACACCTTGGCCCTTTTCATAGTGGGGGCTCGATCTCATCGGTAAAATATTGCCCATCTCATCCAATGGCCACAAATTCATCATCACCGCCACCAAGTACTTCACTAAGTGGGTCAAAGCAATTCCCATGACCTACATCAATAGAAAGCAAATATCCAAGTTTATCCTGAATTACCTCATTTGCCGATACGGTGTCCCGCAATCCATTATCTCTGATAATGGGATGCCTTTCAAGAATCAAGATGTTCATGACTTGTGTGAAAAATTCAAAATCAAACATCGCTTTTCCACTCCATATTATCCACAAGGCAATGGCCAAGCAGAAGCTACCAATAAAACCATTTTAAAAATCCTCAAGAAAATAGCCAATGACTCTCGTTGTGATTGGCATCTATAGCTAAATCCCACCTTATGGGCCTACCACACCAGCATCTACATGCCAACAGGCACCACCCCATTCTCGCTGGTCTAGGGATCAGAAGCCATCCTCCCCATTGAGATCGAGCTCTTGTCACTGAGGATATCACTGGAAAACCTCATCACGGATGAGGATTACAGGGTTACAAGACTGAATGAGCTAGAATTACTAGATTAATGATGCATGAATGCCTTGAATCATCTACAAGTCTACCAGAATCGCCTGAAACGGAGCTACAACAAGAAGATCAGGCAACGCACTTTCCAAGTTGGTGATCTTGTACTGAAAGAGAACCAAAAGAATGTGCCAAACCCAGATACAAAAGGAAAGTTTGAGCCCAACTGGCTGGTACCCTTCATCATCACTATAAGTTACAAATTGGGGGCATATCAATTGTCA
>VCHN02002752.1:0-16148 GCA_007115665.2 Sequoiadendron giganteum
GATCTAGGATAGTCACTTCAAAGTTCCTAAAATATATCAATCCTAGGATAGTCACTTTCTTGTTTTTCTTAAAGAAAATCTATCAATCCTAGGATAGTCATCACATTCTTACAATAGAAGTTAAAAAGAACATCATGATTTCTATGAAGCAACACCTTCACATAGATTAGAAAATTTATTTTTGGACTTAAAACAAGACAAACTTATATGTTGTGCTTGTGGTGATTAGGCTTATGCTCTCCCCTTAACTGGGTGACCAAAGTGCTAGATTCACTTTTACTTCATGTCATTTACGCTTTATTAAATCCTTTAGTAGGCCTACCATAGTGGGAAAAAGTACTCACCCTACGGGAACGACCTAAGTGGGAACAACCAAAGCCAGGTTTTCCAACCCACTATAATAAAAATGCAATTTGTTGATGAAAGTCCAACTTGACGGTAGTGAGCAAGATAACCATCCCCAAAATCTTTGTTCTAAAGATTGGGAGGTCTCCTGAGGGAGTTTATCTATTTGCCGCACTGAACGGAAACCCTGTCTATGAACCATAGATTAGTTTCTCACTGAGTCACTATCCATACATTGTAATATGCACGGTGCAAGGGGAGGGAAGAATCTTCCCCCAAGACCCTGACCATATAATTACCAAGGACCGCTTGCTCAAGGGATTCGGTATCCATTTCCGTCACTTTGAGTACGCGCCTGGCAACGACAAAAACACGGGCACCCTCTAGGGGGTGACACGGTTGTGTGAGTCAACGCAATTCAAGATGTGGGATGTGAGTATAATGATGACCTACTTGTCCCTAAATGTGAGTCTATTTGATTTCTGTACAATTGTTAAAACAACCAGTCAAAATCAATAAGAATCATTCGTGATTCTTGAACATACACGATCTATTCAGTTAAAAATATTCAAAATTGCTTTCTATGTTTTTATAAATTCATTAAAATTAGATTTAAGATCATCCTGAAAACCAACAAAGTCAAAATACATTAAAAAATCCATGTTGCAAAAGTGGAAGTCCACCACGTTTGTCAAGAGAAAAATCAAAGTCACAAGGCCCAAGAAACCTCTCGGTTATAGAAATAAATTGAGAAAACAACATTTTCTATATCAAAATCTGAAACTCTTCTGACAACATAGAACATTCATTCACCGATATCACGATTTTGCTAGGGGTCACACATTAGATTACGTGGTAGAACCGCTCTATTCACGAGCCTTCTTTCAAAGAAGAGTTCTCACTCAATATCACAACCATAGTCAACGCATACATCCTTCTTATCTTTTGCAATCCCTGATATAGTATGCCACAAGGCCAGATCAGATTTTACAATAGAGAATCTTAAACTTCTGTTTTTAGCGTTCTAAAAACCTGTTTCAGCGCTTCTGGTCACTATTTTAGTGCTTCTGTGAAATAGCGCTTTCGGGCACTATTTCAACGCTTCCACTCTATATTTCAGTGCTTTTGGTAAAATAGTGCTTCTATCAAATTCTACAGCGCTTTCATGCACTGTTTCAGTGCTTTCAGTAAAATAGCACTTTCATCAAATTATACAGTGCTTCCACTCTCTATTTTAGTGCTTTTTGTCAATCAGCGCTTCTGTCACTTATTTCAGCTCTTCGACACTCTATTTTAGTTCTTTCAAAACAGAGAGTTCAATATTTTTACCAGTCAATCAGTCTATCATTTTTATCCACAATTTTCATCATAATTAATTTTTTTTTTATCAAAATCACCATCTAGAGACCGAAAATAGATAGGTTTATACAAACATTCAATCTTATCAACTGAAAACAAGATCTTGCAAATCACAAGTATCAAAATCAATACAAAAATGATTACTACACTAAAGTTTCATCATTATGATATTATCATCCTTCATCACGAAACTAAGTATAGCAATCAAATTTTTAACATAGTCTCATCAATAAGATCTGTCATCTTATTCGACTTTGTTAAAAGTTTCAATTGACATTTTCAACATAGAAGATCAACATTTTGGAAGAAAGGGTTAAAATTTTGTATGCCAATCTTCACTAGGTCCCAAAAACAGAGATTCTTAGAGCAAGAAATTTTAAAATCCCAAGCAATGGCAGAGGAAAATCCTCGGAACAATCTGAACCAAAATGATAAAAATGACATAACTCCAGAGGACATCCAAGCAGCTCAACAAGATCCTAAGTTCCATATATTTATGGAAAAGATTCTAGAACAAGATATGGAGAAATATCTTTTGATGTTGGTTGAATCAGGTGCCAAACTTCCCAAAGACTTTGACGTAAACCGTCTAAAGGAAGCACCTACCACAAGTGAGGCTGAAATTTTGCAACCAACGCAAATGATAGATCTAGTTACCGCTTTAACGTCTCAAATGCAACTATTACAATAGAAAGTACAAGATATGACGAAAGGGACTACTAAGAGATATGCAATACAGGACATTTGTCCTTATCCTTTTGACGCAACGGTCGGCTTGATACCTTTTCCAAGACATTGTGAGATCCCAAAATACGATAAGTATAATGGAAGAACGGATCCAATTGATCACATCAGAGAATTCAAAAAAATGAGTCTTGAGTTTTCACAAGAAAATACATACTTGATGAGACTATTTCCGAGGAGTTTGGGAGGATCATGCATGGAGTGGTTTTCAAAGTTAAAACCCGATATCATAACTTTTGAGGAACTTGTCAATAGATTTATCTCTCAATACTCCTTCAACATCCAACACAATGTAACAATCAAGGATCTTTATAATCTAAAGAAAAACAAGGGGGAAACATTCTTATCTTTTCTCCAAAAATGGCGACGCTTGTTCGCTAGATACCCTAGATCAATTCTAGAGGAAGAAAAGATAGAATTATTTATTGACAACTTAACCGAAGAAATGAGTTATAAATTAGAACTACAATGCCCTCCCACATTTAAGAAATTCATCGAAAACGGTCTCAAAATCGAGGAAGCATTGGTCAAAATAGGATTTATCAAACATTTTAATGATAAATCAAACAACACAGGTAACTCCTCAAATCAATACTCAAGTAGTGATAAGCCAAAATTTTGGCAAAAGAATCGCAACACGACTACTAATGAAACAACAAATGATTCTTCAAATTCCAAACCGGTTTTTAACTTGACAGCATCAAAATCAAAGAATCAAAAAAATGATCAACTTGTCAAGCCAAATATCATACATAACAACGAGATTGTCAAGGCGCAACCATATCAAAAACCATCAAATCGGCGAAGGTTCACACCTTTAGGCCAATCGATAGAATTCACAATGAAAGAACTAGTAGCTAGTGGTCTTGTCACTGCAAGAGAAGCCCGATTCTGGGATCCTAAGATCAAACCACCATGGTAAAATGACGCTGATTATTGCAACTTCCATAACAACAAGGGTCACAAAACTAACGACTGTATGGAGTTAAAACACGCAATACAAGATTTGATTGACAACAATAAAGCTTACGTTGAAACATCACAAAACAACAATGATCACTTGGATTTCAAATACCCTTTGCCCAAGTATGACAAAGGAGCATCTTCATCTTCAAACAACAAAGGGAAGAATATCAACCATGTCTTTGACACAACAATCCATTGTCTATCTACAATAGAGAGTGATCATATAGTTGGCCACAACATTGACGGACCCAAAATCAACAACACTACTCCATTGGACTTACTCCCAAACATATCAAACTCTGATAATTAAATCACTGTCATAAAAATTAGAGAACATCAAGAGCATCAACCAGTAAATGTAACGACTAGGGGGCAAGCCAAGGTCATGTTAAAAGGAATTGGGTCTACACGCACGGTTCCACCTCCATCACACTATAACATCGTCGATCAATTGCATAGGATTCCTGCTCATATATCCATACTAGAGCTCCTTAAAATATCACCATCACATAAGGAGGTTCTCGAACAAGCTTTAGTTGCCACTACCGTACCAAAGAATCTAGATGTGTGTCAATTTCAAGCTATGGTGGGACATTTGACTACCCCACATTTTCTATCATTCTCTAAACAGGATGATATTTCGTTAAACCATCCCCATAATACGACACTCCATATTGAGGTCTTAATCCACAATCAACATGTCAAGAGATTCTTAATAGATGGGGGAGCTATTCTGAATATTTGCACCCTCAAGCTAATCCATGCACTAGGATATTTAGATGATGCTATTGATTCTCGCAGAAAAATGACTATTAAAGCATATGATGAAGAAGAGAGGTCATCTAAAGGCTTGCTTTTATTACCCATCCAAGTGGGGCCCATGATGAGACATACTGCATGTCAAGTGTTGGAGAAAGAATTAACTTACAACATTCTCTTGGGCGGACCATGGATCCATGAAATGCAAGTTGTACCTTCGACATATCATCAATGTTTGAAGTTCCCAGTAAATGGACAAGAGGTGACTATATCTGCTTATTACAATCACCCTCAACATTGTGACACCCTTAGGATCTCTCAAGATACCTTCATACCACACAATAGGGAAGCATCATCATCCAAAGATGAACAATGTCCAAGCATCACTACTAAATGGGTAGAAAAGAAGGGTAAAGAAAAAGAGACAAGTCCTGTTGAAATTCAATCAACAGATAAACCAGATCAACAACCTTCTTTATCACACAAGTTCCAAGAACAAATCCAACTGAAGGAAAAAGGGATGGGAACATATTCAATGGAGCAATCGCTTAACCTATCATAGTTAATGCCATCTCCTAGAACATATGGTCAACCGTCTCTGATCAAGTCTCAAACATCATTACCAGTTACAGCTCTAGATGAAAGGTTTGTCAAAAAGGGTACAATAGAGGATGAAACAAGCAACAAAGCAATCTTGGATTGGCTATACAAAGATGAGGAGCCCTCTACATCAGATGACAGTATCAAAAATGTCACCATCAACACCAATCAATATGGAAAAGGAAAGGCTATTTTAGAAAAGATGGGATATGAAGGACAAGGACCCATTGGATTAAGACAAGAAGGAATAATAGAGCCTATTACACCCCTCACTCTCCACACAAAAGAGAAACCAGGACTAGGATACTCTGAGGAAGAGAAGCATGAACTAACAAAGACAGCTGTAGAAAATATCCTTCAGTTTCAGGATGGCTCCGAAACAGACTCAAATGAATATGAGTGGGCATTATATTTTGATCTATTTTTCATTGATATTCAAGTAGATGTAATCCAAAAAGATGCACCTACGCGTGAGGAGGGCCAAGGTTTTGGGTCTAGACCACTCATAGAAAGTTCACTAGATATCGATGATTTGAGTGGGAATGAGCAGACTTCAAGTGGACTGGATGATATGGAAGAAAGTACCATCACGGACCTCGATATTCCAATAAATGATTATGACGAAATGGCTGTTCACACCCTTACAACCATCACCTTGTAAACATCTGATAACCAAATTCCATTAATCCATCTTGAACTCATTGACTGCGAACCTATCGAACCTTTGAATATACCAATATTTACAAATGATGATGCCATCATAAACTTCCTATGTCATGCCGAACCTGGTACAACTTCTGTCTGTAATACTCATAACAATGCGACTCAGCAGGAGGGTGTCAAATCTTCCAGTTGCAAAAATAACAACAGGGAAATTAGATCTACTGGTGAAAACCATTCAATGGTAGCATTAGATCTAGAAAAAGTAAAAATAAAGAACGCATCTAACAGTGAAAACCTTTCTGAGGCGCTGAAGGATGGAAGGTTTGACACTCTTCCAGAACACTATCATGAAAGATCATCAGTCCTAGTAGAACCGACACAGTCTATGAATATTGGCACTGGAGACAAGGCACAAATCCTACATCTGGAGGAATCTATGATAGAACAAGAAAGACCGACATTCATCCAATTCTTTAAACAAAGAAGCATCAACTTCGCTTGGTCATATTCTGATATGCCAAGCTTAGACTCAAATCAGCTTATGCATCACTTGTCTTTGCCCGTAGGAACCAAGCCTGTCAAGAAAAAGTTAAGAAAAATGCATCCTCACATCCCATTGATGGTCAAAACAAAGTTAAATAAATTATTGTATGCTGGATTCATACGTTCTATAGATTATGCCGAATGGATATCGAATCTTGTACCTGTTTCAAAACCAGACAATAGTATCAAAATATGTACAAATTTCAGGGACCTGAATAAAGCATGTCCGAAGGATGATTTTCCACTACCAAACATAGACATCATCGTGGATTTGACAGCTGGGCATGCCATGTTGTCAATCATGGATGGTTTCTCAGGATACAATCAAATAAAAATAGCTCTAGAAGATCAGGAAAAGACAGCTTTCACATGCCCATGGGGAACCTTCTGTTGGAATGTCATGCCATTTGGTCTAAAGAATGTAGGAGCCACTTATCAAAGAGCAATGACGACAATCTTCCATGATATCATGCACACCTTCATGGAGGATTAAATGGATGACATATTGGAAAAATATACTACTAGGGAAGGACATCTGTATATCCTAGACAAAATCTTCACATGGATGGAGAAATTCAATGTCAGGTTAAACCCCAAGAAATGTGTCTTCGGGGTTACATCAACAAAACTGCTAGGGTACATTGTCTCGGAAAAAGGTATAGAAGTGGATCCAGAAAAATTCAAAGAAATCATGGAAAGCCACCTCCTAGGAACATAAGTCAACTCAGATCACTACAAGGGAGGCTCCAATCAATCAGAAGATTCATCTCACAGCTAGCGGATAAAAGTCATCCTTTCAATCATCTATTACATAAGAACATTGTTTTCAAATGGGACGAAGGGTGTGAGACAAAATTCAATCAAATCAAGCAGTATCTCATGTCACCACCCATTCTCATGCCACCCACGGAAGGACGACCACTCATACTGTACATTGCTACAATAGATATCTCATTGGGGGCACTTTTAGCACAAGAGGATAATGAACGGAAAGAACATGCCATCTATTATATCAACTGGACATTGAATGGATATGAAATCAATTACACTTTCATAGAGAAATAATGCTCGGCGGTGGTATTCGCTACTCAACAGTTGAGACACTACATGTTAACTCATACAATCAAGTTAGTAGCAAAGATCGATCCTTTAAAGTATCTACTCAGTAAAGTTGCCTTAACAGGTAGACTGGCACAGTGGGTAATGCTATTAAGTGAATTTGATATTCAGTATGTAGAGAGAAAGGTAATCAAGGGACAGGAAATCACTGAATAATTAGCAGAGGCTCCTCTACCAGATGATCGACCAATGACAATGGAGTTTCCATATGTAGATATTATGACAATAATGCCCCAACAATGGGTACTGTATTTTGACGGATCATATACACAGCAAGGATCAGGAGCAAGAATCTTGTTCATTTCTCCACAAGGACACACAATTCCAAATTCATATCGATTAATGTTCCAGTGTACAAATAATGTGGCAGAATATGAAGCATTAATCATTGGGGTCAAAACAACTATTCAATGGAAAATCATGGACTTATAGGTATATGGGGACTCTCAACTAGTTATTTATCAAGTGAATGATGAATATCAAACCAAAGATGAGAAGTTGAGGCCCTACAAGCAACAAATAGATAATTTGAAACAGTCCTTTGTTATTATCAAGTTTGATCAAAATCCAAGAGCTGATAACAAAGTTGCAGACGCTATGGCTACAATTGCTTCATTACTACAATTGCCTAATAAATGTGTTTGTTATGAGTTTATGGTAGAACAAGTATCATGTCCTTCCCATAATAATCAAGAATCCGCTACCATCTGCCATATCAAAACCATAGAAACCTCCATCTATGAAATAATCTATGCCTATCTGAAAAACAATGTCCTTCCTCCTGATTTATCCAGGAACTAGAAAAGAAACTTCATCCGCCAATCCGCATGACCCACTTTGATCACCAACATACTTTATCGTTGAGGTCTTGATAGTACTTTACTCTGATGTCTAGAACACAGCGAATCTGAAATAGCCCTATGAGAGGTTCACGAGGGTATTTGTGGTACTCACTCGAGTTGGATGACTCTAGCTAAGAAACTCCTCCATTTGGGATATTATTGGCCATGCATGGAGAAAGAATCATATCAGTTTGTTAAGAAATGCCAAAAGTGTCAGATTCATAGCAATTTGATTCATGCACCAGCATAAGAACTGCATCCCTTCACATCAACATGGTCGTTTTGTCAATGGGGTCTTGATCTAGTTGGGAAAATCAATCCATCTTCATCTAATGGACACAAGTTCATTATAATAGCTACAAAATATTTCACAAAATGGATTGAAGCAGTACCTCTTACTACAATCACTAGGAAGCAGATCTCCTCTTTCATTTTGAACTACATCATATGTCGGTATGGAATCCCTCAATCCATTATCACTGATAATGGATGACCGTTCAAGAATCAAGATTTCCAAGAGCTATGTGATAAATTTCATATCCAACATCGGTTTTCAACACCGTACTATCCACAAGGGAATGGCCAAGCAGAGGCCTCAAACAAGACAATACTCAAAATTCTCAAAAAGACGCTTAACGATGTTGGATGTGACTAGCATGTTCAACTCAATCTTGCACTATGGGCCTATAGAAAAAGAATCAGAACACAAACAAGAGCTATTGGTATATGGGTCAGAAGCCATATTACCAATTGAAGTTGAGATTCCATCCCTTCGTGTATCACTTAGAGGTATCATATCAGATGAAGACTATAGGGTCTCTAGACTGCAGGAACTGGAATTGTTGGATGAGCATCGTCAACAAGTTGTTAATCATCTAACGACTTATCAACAGAGGATGTCAAGAAGTTACAACCATAGGGTAAAGCCAAGGATCTTTCAAGTAGGAGATTTAGTACTAAAAGATAATCCTAGGAATCAACAAGATAGAGAGAAGAAAGGAAAATTTGAGCCTAACTGGCTTGGTCCCTTTGTCATCACATCAGTATATGGATTAGGAGCATATCAGCTATCAACATCTAAAGGGGATTTGTTTGATGAACCTATCAACACTATTCATCTCCGAAAATTTTATACTTGAATCTCCTAGTGCACGGGTCAAACTTCTAAAAATTATTTCGTTGATGAAAACCTTGCAAACAAGCTTCTTGGCAAAATAAAAACAAAAATTAAATAAAAAATTAAAAAAGAGACAGAAAAGAGAAAAATGAGAAGAGTGTAATCAAAGCATATGGTGAAAACTTGGAAACAGGTGTCGTATGTGATTCTAAGATCAGTTTTCCCATCTATTTTGATATATATCAGAATCATTAGTCTGGCAGTCAGTACCATTTCATATCATGTCAGTCATCTTGCCACTTTACATCCATATCAAAATCATTCATATAGTCAAGTATCACTCCAAAGCTTGGGGGCAACATCTAGATATCACTAGGGGCAACAATAACATCACTTTCACCATAAGGAAAACAACGGTGTAACATAAAATTAAAATAAATATCAGAGCGCAATGTCAGTCATCGTTAGAAGTACATCAACCATCCATATCATTATCGAAAAAATCCAAAAACATGTTGAAAAGTTAAGTCTGAAAAAAGGAAAACCCAAAAACATAGGTCTATGTCAGTCGAACTACGTGGTCTCTGCGTGTGTAAGGTAGGCAAGGCTAATCTTAAATCAGCCCCTGAGACCCCTAAGATAGGTTACTAGGTTAAGTCTTTTGGTCCAAAATCTTGAAAATCCAAAAACATCGGAAAAATCAGGATGGATGATCTAAAATATGAATAATGAATGAAACACTTTAAGTAAACATTGGATAAATAAATTTTGATTATCATTTCTTTGTAGTTTCTCAATGATGTATTGAACTAGAGGAACAAGGAAAAAGAATGATGTTTTTATTATCTGCTGTTTGTAAGTTAATCATATAAATGTATGAATTGTCGGGGGATGTGCTATGCAAATGTATCACTGATGACATTCAGAATTCACACATTGAAATGATTAACGACTGCTTGTTTACGCAATGAATACTCAAGTCATCTTGGTTCAATCATACCTAGATGCTTGTGTTCGCTTGCAATATCAAAAATTAAAAATCATGAAAGAAGTACTCAGGTCGTCATTGGTCTAACACATACCATTGACGCTTGTACTCACTTCAACATTTAATAAAGCTCTATGATGGCAAAAAGAACAAAGATATTGTTAAAATGACTATCATTTTGCATATAGTTACATGCTAAAATTAGATTGCATTCCTCATTTTTGCATTATCTACAGAATATTTGTTGGATAAATGGGTCAAACAAATGATTATCTAATCCACAAATCAGACTGAGTATACTTGACATAAAATCCAAAAATCATCAAAGACATGTATGAATCATCTCATCATTTTGTTTCATTATTACATCATCCATTTTATCATTCATGCATCAAATAAATTATGAATTAAATCATGCCATAGGGTACATCATGTTCATTTTTACCATTATTCTCATTACATCATTACATTATCATCTATCCAACACAAATATGCATACATTATTTACCGTCCATACATAAAAAAATAAAATCATGGAATTATATCATTACATCCATTACATTATCATTCATCATAAGATCATTATTTTTATCATCATCATGTTAACATTTATCCATCCATCCATACATATTATCACATTTTGGGCATCCATATAGATCATCATTAGGAAACTCATACATCACATCATACATCCATATACCATCTATTCTACACATACATTTATCCTACAACCATTACATCAAAATAAACTCATTGTATAAATACATCCATCAAATAAAAATCACAAACCATCATCATATCATATAAACCGCATCTCATATATATATCAAGTGTCAAGTATACAATGAAGTCTGATCTAAAAATACATCATCAACAAAAAGCTACATTGTAATATACATCATGGAAGCTCACAATAGCATCTACCTTCTGCCACTGCCAGAATGTGTGGGCCCAAAATGACCTATACCACCACCACCCCCGAAAGAACCAGGATCTCTGGGATCTCTGCGTGTACGCTATGTCACCCCCTCCCTCACTGTCCGTGTATGAGTCCACCTAGATCTCGACGGGGCATAGCTGACTCTGCACTCTGCAGGCATTGCATCATGATACCTCCCTCTGTAGAACTCTGCCTCTCGGCCAACATGGAGGACCTCTCTCATATACTCGGCCACCGAAGTGCCATCAGCCACTCTCTGGAGAGTCTCCGCTATCTCCTATGCCCTCTCGGCAATCTGTCGAGCACTGTCTCTCTCGGATGTCAAAGTGGCCACCTGCGTCTGTACGACAGTCAACTGTCCCTATACCTGTGATAGAGCCTGAGCATGAGCCTGTGCCTGTGCCTGCATCTGAGTCTAGGTCTGCACAAGAAAACCTTGAGCCTGTACCAACTATCCCTGCAAAGTCTAGACTTGTGCCTGGAGCCCAGCTATCTATCTCTATTGATGCACTGTAGGCACTATCATTGCTTGCCTCTTGCGAGGCCTGCTAGAAGATGGCACACTGCTGATGGTTGGCCCTGCCCCTTTGTCTCCTCCACTACCACCGTCACTATCATCGCTATTGCTATCAGAACTGTTTTTGCTCTCTGAGCTACTACCTAATGAAGAATCATCTCCAACCCCACTATCTACAGGAACCCTCTGCCACATCCTCCTGCACAGGTAAAGGTACCGGCTCATTAGGAATGGTGATACGAGGATGTGGAACCAATGCTAGGAATGCGGCATACTCCTCAGTAACCAACGCCTCTGCAATATCCCTCTGCATGTCCCAAGGTGATGGTTGCAGTGCCCGGTATCCCTCTACTACCACATCATATGACAGACCTAGACCCCAATCAGGAATATCCATCTATCGTCTTGCATAGTGAGCAACTCCCTATTGCATACACTGTACAATGCCATACTATTGGTACACTCGATGGAGCAGAAATCTCTCAAGAACAAATGGTGTACGACTTATGAGATACATGGAATCACAAAGGAATCCCAACACTACAACATCCTCATCCCACTCCTCATAGTCAAGGTATGGGTGCCAGGTAACTGTCTCTATATCATCGATCACCCGCCTCCAATGCTCTAAGTTGCCCATCTGGGCCTGTGTGAATTGACCACTGTATCAAAAAATGTAAGGTCTACCGACTGGTTTGTCTGCAAATGGAAAAGGTCGAGCAATAGCAAAATGCTCCCATGCCCACACCTGTAACAAGGTCATCCCTACTGATAAACTCCTAGCTCCAAGATACACAACCGAGTGTAGATCATGATAAAGATGTGCGAGCATGCACATCCCCCACGCATATATGGTACCGTGTACCATCATGCTCTCGAGAGTCCTACCCCAGCCAATGAGGAAAATCCCTTTGACATGCGATCAGGGCAAAGGAAACCTCCAATGAATCCAGCTAGCATTGCTGGTAGTGTAGCGTAAGAGTCAGTGATCCTCCTCCACCGAATGTTCGGACCTGCAATGTCCTGATCCTAAAACACTCTATGAAGAGCATCTCTACTGTTGGTCCCATGAGAATCATATACGACTATCTCACCAATGAACATAATACGCAAAAGCCACCACACATCCTCAGGTGTGACCGTCATCTCACTAGTAGGTATGTGAAAGGTGTTGTGGTCACTATGCCACCTCTCAGCCAATGTAGTCAACAGACCCCGATTAATCCTAATCTGGGGCATATCAAGCAAGCTAGTAAGGCCGCATCGGCCTATCACCTAAAGCTCATCTGGTGTCAGATGAGGTATCAAGTTTGTAGTCTGTGGAAACCTCTCTCGCATCTGGAGAGTACCTAGACACTCCTATCATCACAACGAAAAATCAACAAATCAGTGAACTATGTCAAGAAATCAAAATTCAATCTACTATCAAGTCTATTCCAAAATTCATGGGCAAACATCAACAAACCTTACCTATCATAAGGTTCATCAAAACAGTATCTAATCTCGCCTATCATGAGATTTATCGGATATTGAATCATCTCCTCACCTATCATGAGGATCATCACAAATAGGATTTTCTTCTTGCCTATCATGAGAAGTTAGACTTATTTAAAGCATCAATCCTACACATCACGAATTTGGATTATCAATCATACCACTCCAAAGAATGGACATGATCAGAATTGACAAAATCAGGGTTCACTAAGTCAAAATTTTCAAATCTGACATGGAAGCGCTAAAAGTCTCAAAGCGCTATTTCTAGACTCCTAAGTGCTAAATCACCGAAAGCGCTACATTACCAACTGGAAGCGCTAGATTTTTTAACGCAAGCACTAAAACTCAAAGCGCTACACTAGACTGTAAGCGCTACAACGCGGCTTGAAAGTGCTAAAACAACTAAAAAATGCCTAAATGCCTAAAAAGCATAAAAAACAAAAAACATGAATTACGAGGAGGTCAAGGGGTACATACTGAAGGTCCATATGCAGCCAGCCGTCGGTGACGTCGAGCACGCTCGAATCGGTGAGTGTAGTAGGGGATAGGCATCTTGCTCCAGCTAGTAGAAAAGTCACTATCACAAAGGTTTTTTTAAATCAAATAGTGAAAATGAATTGAAAAATGACCTTTTGGAGTATTTATAATTTTTGGAAAGGTATTTTGGTTGATTTTTATTATCTTTTAATTAATTTTATCAAGGAAATCAATTAGAAACTCATATGCAGGCTAGATTTCTTCATTTTTTGACAGGAGATAAATTATTTCAATATCAAAACATCATAAAATCATCAGAAAATCATAAATTTTTGGAAAATTTCTAAAAATCATCAAATCATTAATTTATCTCCTGAGGGGGCATATTATCATCAAATCATCTGAAAATCAAAATTTGGGGCATGTCTAGGGTACACGGAATTATTATTTTTATATATCATCGATCCTGGCAGTAGCAACAAAATTTTCTTCGAAGCAACGCATAAACACATCACTTCGAAGAGGGGCAAAATGTATACACCTAAAATTGGTCTGGAGCATCCGATTAATTAAATATGAATTATTTGATTAATTATCCTAATTTCCTCTACTATTGAATAAATATAAATATTTATTTATATAGTTCACATTTAATATTCATCTTAATTAAATAAAAAAAATTAAATACTTTGTTCGATTTAATTATCAAATCCCTATTTCAATTTATCACATCCATCTTAAATTAATTAAATAAAGATCAAAACACTTTATTAATTAATTGCCATATTTTTATGTCTAATTTAATAAACAACTATCCTATAGTTTGTTTTATTAAATTATTTATCTCTCTTTTTGCTAATTTAAATAAATCAAAATATTTGAATTAAAGCACAAAGAATATTCCATCTATATTCTCTCAAAAACGAATTAGATATCCTATGTCTAATTTATGTCAAAATCATGTCAAAATTAATTGATTGAAACTTCACGGGAAGTTTTGGAGACAAATTGGAGACAAATTTGGAATTTGATCTCTCAATCCTCTTCCATCAATCCTTCCTCTTCTCTTGCCTGGTGTTTTCATGGGTAGAGACAATCTCCATCTCTCACCATTCAATTCTCCAGATTGAATCCAAGCCTTTCAAAGCTTTCCCTATGCATTTCTATAGCTAGGAAATCTATAAATACAACCTCATTGAACCAAGAAAAGGATCCAGATAATCAAGTTTATGCACTCTTACTCTGCAGGAATTCAAGCATCAAGCATCAAGCATTCAAGCATTCACACAATCAAGCATCAAACAATCAAGTTTTCAACCATGGCTGCCTCCTATAGCTACAATTATTTGTTTCATATATGCTAGTTTACATTGTTTATTATTTAATATTGTATTAGCATCATCTCGTTCTTTGAATAGTCATTTTAACAATCATAGTGCACTCACGATATGAGAGCCATCTTGATTTAATAAATCTTTGGAGATAGAGAGAAATATGACGCTTTTGATAGATAATTCCTTTGAATTGATTCATTTAACTTGTCTATTGATATAATGTCGTATTAAGAAGTGTCTTTTGTGCTTATTCACTTATTACACACTTACAGTTATTATTATAAGGGAAGGTGATCCAAAATTCCTTAGGAATGTAATCCCCTTGTGGTGTGATGAACAAGATACCAACCCCTGAGTCATGACCAGTATGAGACCTGTCAAAATACAATTTCCATGGTGATGTAGGCTCTGCATGAAAGATAAACTCATCGCGAAAGTCAATTATCAGTGGATGAGTGCCTTGGATGGGTATGTCTACAAGTTGATGGGATATTACCTATCCTTTTATTTCCTTGCGATCAATATATTGTATGTCATATTCACTTAAAATCATGACCCACTTTGCTAACCGGGCTGTCAATGTTTCCTGAATTAGAAGATACTTTAATGGATCAATCTTAGCTACCGGGTGTTTTTGGTGATTCAGCATGTAATGTCTAAGTTTCTGTGTTGTAAAGACAACTACCAGGTGGGCGCATTCAATGGTTGTATAGTTCAATTCATATCCTATAAGTGTGTGACTGATATAGTACATGGCTCTTTCTTTTTCCTCATGGTCATTTTGTGCTAATAATGCCCCTAATGCATTTGTAGTTGTAGAGACATACAGGATCAATGGCTTGCCTTCAATGGGCGGCATCAGGACTGGTGGTGTCAATAGATATTCTTTAATTTGTTTGAAGGTTGTGTGGCGTTTCTCTGTCTATACAAAGGGAATAGTTTTACCTAAAAAATATTGAAATGGTTGACACTTGTCTGCCAACTATGCGATGAAGCGTCAGATGGACTGCAGTCTACCCTGTAGTGTTCTCAACTCGCTGATTCTTTTTGGTGGTTGCATGTCTAGAATTACTTTCATTTTACCAGGATCAACTTCTATGCCTCTTCGTGAAACTATGTAGCCCAACATTTTTCCCAAAGTGACCCCAAAGACACATTTTTTTGGGTTCAAATGAACCTTGTAATCTTCTAGCCATCTAAAAAAATTGTCCAAGACCCTAAGATGGTCTTTTTGTGTCAAAGATTTGGCCAATAGGTCATCTACATAATCTTCCATCAGGATATGCATCATGTTATGAAATATTGTTGTCATAGCTCTATGGTATGTGGCGCGTGCATTCT
>VCHN02003138.1:5000-14913 GCA_007115665.2 Sequoiadendron giganteum
ACATAAATCATTCCGTTCGAAGCACGACTTCGGTAACCATCCTCCGTGGCAAATGCGGCCCTCCCGAAGGGAACAGGTACCCTACATACGCCGGCCGGGGCGTGAAGGCAAGGAGCATCCGGTTCACAGGAACCTGGGAAGAACATCCCGTACAGAACCCTTTACCCGAAAGACTCGGAACCGCTCATGCTCGCAGTCATACCATTGAGGAAGAATGCCGCAGTACGCAGCCGAGTAAAGACCACTCAGGTTGTCATTTCCAATTCTGCCCTACACTTTTTGGCGCACCGCACGAACGGTCGTCTCGACCAGCATTAGAAAAATTCCCCTCGGAGCAAGGCCTTGGGCACAAATCATCCAACGAAAAATGTAGCTCAACGGACATGGAACGCCTACGCGGGCCGAAGCATGTCGACACGGAGCCTCGCAAGGGACGTTTACACGTGCCCAGAACGGGGTCTCTTTGTCGCCCATGCCCCACCACCTACGTGAACAGGCTTTTGCCTCGAAGAGGGGGCCGCCACATTCTCGGGGACGAAGTTCGATTGCAACGATGCAACGTGCCAAAGATGAACAATGGCACAAATGCTAGTAACGTGCACTTTGGGATCGGCGCATCATTCGAAGACAACCGCCAAACAGCGAAAGTGTCGCACTGCTTTACGACAGAGACGTGCGTGGCGAATGCCAACCGAATACAAAGGCGAGAGCCTCCGACTGCACCCCCTAGAGAGCACAATGGAGGAGCTCATTCCAACCTGTTGTTTCGTAAATACCGTCAAGGAACCGGCACAAGCGCACACAGTCGTCCTCGGGAGAGGATAATTCGAGTGATGGGTCAAACCCAAAAGCTCCGAAGATTGCCTCCAGGAACAATCGAGAATGAGACCGATTACATGTTGTCAAGTCTGTTACTGGGTGGACGTGACTTGCAAGTAGGAAATCGAGCAACCGTCTCCATGGCCCGAGGCCAAAGCTACGACCGACTCGAATGACCCCAACAATCATCATGCCACTCTTCGCAGAGAATATCGCACCGCTTTTGAACTTTGACACCGTTCCGAGACTACGAAGTGTCCCACGGATAGGAGTGCAGCACTCGGAGGCGCAAAGCTGAAGAAAACTTACTCGACAATCCCCTTACACCCCGACATGGACGGATTTGGGGCCTAGTGCCGACCCTTTTCCCGCAGGAGCGTCCAGTGTCGAGACAGTTCAGGAAATGCAAAGGCCACCGCTACAATCGGGTCGCCAGGGCAGTGGGGTTTTAGGGTAAAGTCGAGTGGTGTTTGGGGTTCGGAGTAAAACCATAAGGGGTGGAGCCAGGCATTATGGGTGGTGGTAAAACCAGGGCAGGAGAGAGAGTGGGGAACAGGCCTCAGAGCACCCTCTGAAGCAACCCGAGGATTGAGACCAGGGCTCCCTGGGGAATCCTGGGGCCGAATTTGGACGAGTCTGGATCGGCTACCAGTGCCGATCACTTCCCGAAATGCGTCCAAAACATACCCCAGTTCCGAGACGGCAGAAGAGCCCACGCATAACAGTCGAGTGTCCTAGGCGGGAGTCGGGTGGGGATAAAGAAAATCCCAAAAGCTAGACAAAAGCTCCCTTACTGGACCCCGACTTGGACGACTTTGGAAGGCTACCAGTGCCCGATCCGTTTTACGTAATGCATCCAATGCCGAGGCCGTTCCGAAACGCCCTGAATAGCGGTTGAGAGCTTGTTGTGGGGAGCAAGATGGATTGCACCCTCCCAAGCAACCCGAGAGTTAGACAGAGGCTCCCGAGGAATCTCTTTACTGGGGTCGGATTTGGACGAGACCGGATCGGCTACCAGTGCCGATCACTTCCCGAGATGCGTCCAAAACATACCCCCGTTCCGAGACGGCAAGAGAGCCCACGCATAACAGTCGAGTGTCCCAGGCGGTCTTGGGTGTATACAGAAACAACCCAAGAGCTACACAGAAGCTCCCTCCCCCCTTACTAGACCCCGACATGGATGACTTTGGAAAGGCTACCAGTGCCGATCCGTTTTACGCAATGCATCCAATGCCGAGAGAGACCTTGCATAGCAGCTGGGAGAATTTGTGGTGGGGAGCAAAACGGAGCGCGCACCCTCCCAAGCAGCAGCCCGAGAGTTAGACGTAGGCTCCCAAGGAAATCTCTTTACTGGGGCCGGATTTGGACGAGTCTGGATCGACTACCAGTGGCGATCACTTCCCGAGATGCGTCCAAAACATACCCCCGTTCCGAGACGGCAAGAGAGCCCACTACTAACAGCCGAGTGACCCAGGCGGAGGAGGGTGTAAACAAAACCAACCCAAAAGCTACACAAAGGCTTCCCCCTTACTAGACCCCGACATGGACGACTTTGGAAAGGCTACCAGTGCCGATCCGTTTTACGCAATGCATCAAATGCCGAGACGACGCCGAGAGAGACCTTGCATAGCAATTGGGAGAAGTTGTGTTGGGGAGAAAAACGGAGCGCACCCTCCCAAGCAAATCCGAGAATTAGACAGAGGCTCCCAAAGAAATCTCTTTACTGAGGCCGGATTTGGACGAAGCTGTGGATCGGCTACCAGTGCCGATCACTTCCCGAGATGCGTCCAAAACATACCCCCGTTCCGAGACGGCAAGAGAGAGCCCACGCATAACAGTCGAGTGTGTCCCAGGCGGGGTCCTCGGTGTATACAAAAACAACCCAAGCGCTGCACAAAGGCTCCCTCCCCCCTTACTAGACCCCGACATGGACGATTTTGGAAAGGCTACCAGTGCCGATCCATTCTACGCAATGCATCCAATGCCGAGACCTTTCCGAGACGCCGAGAGAGACCTTGCATAGCAACTGGGAGAATTTGTGGTGGGGAGCAAAACGGAGCGCGCACCCTACCAAGCAGCAGCCCGAGGGTTAGACGTAGGCTCCCAAGGGAAATCTACTGGAGATGATTTGGACAGTCTACCGGTGATCACTACCCTGAATGCGTCCAAAGACACCGAGACAGCCAGAGGCCCGCATAACAGATCGAGGTGACCCCAGGCGGAGTCGAGGTGAAACAAAACCAACCACAAGGCTCCCTGCTAGACCCCGTGGACGACTTTGGAAAGGCTACCAGTACCGATCGTTTTACGCAATGCCATCAATGCAGAGACCAGTTTCAAGGACGACACCAGAGAGACCTTGCATGGTGGGAGAAGTTGTGTTGGGGAGAAAAGCGGAGCGCCCCCTCCCTAGCAATCCAAGAGTTAGACAGAGGCTCCCAAAGAAATCTCTTTACTGAGGCCGGACTTGGACGAAACTGGATCGGCTACCAGTGCCGATCACTTCCTGAGATGCGTCCAAACCATACCCCGTTCCGAGACGGCAAGAGAGAGCCCACGCATAACAGTCGAGTGTCACAGGCGGGGGTCTTAGGTGTATACAAAAACAACGCAAAAGCTACACAAAGGCTCCCCCTTACTAGAGCCCGACATGGACGGCTTTGGAAAGGGCTACCAGTGCCGATCCGTTTTACGCAAAGCATCCAATGCCAAGGCCGTTCTGAGACGCTGAGAGAGACCGTGCGTAGCAATTGGGAGATTTTGCGGTGGGGACTTAAATGGAGCGCACCCTCCCAAGCAAATCGAGAGTTAGACAGGGGCTCCCAAGAAATCTCTTTACTGAGGCCGGATTTGGACGAGTCTGGATCGGCTACCAGTGCCGATCACTTCCCGAGATGCGTCAAAAACATACCCCCGTTCCGAGACGGCAAAAGAGCCCACGCATAACAGACGAGTGACCCAGGCGGGGAGTCGGATGTAAATACACAGAGGCTCCCTCATACTAAGCCCGAAACATGGACGACCTTGGAAAGGCTACCCAGTGCCGATCCGTTTTACATAATGCATCCAATGCCGAGAGACCGTTCGAGACGGCGCCGAGAAGCCTTGCATGGTGGGAGAATTTTGTGTTGTTGGGAAGCAAAACTTGGAGTACACCCTCCCAGCCGAGAGTTAGACAGAGGCTCCCAAAATATCTGCAGAGGCCGGATTTGGATAGTCTTCCGGATCGGCTACCAGTGCCGATCACTTCCCGAGATGCGTCCAAAACATACCCCCTTTTTCGAGACGGCAAAAGAGCCCACGCATAACAGACGAGTGACCCAGGCGGAGTCGGATGTAAACAAAACAACCCAAAAGCTACACAAAGGCTCCCTCGCTTACTAGGCCCCGACATGGACGACCTTGGAAAGGCTACCAGTGCCGATCCGTTTTACCCAATGCATCCAATGCCGAGACCGTTCCGAGACGACGCCGAGAGAGACCTTGCATAGCAGTTGGGAGAATTTGTGTTGGGAAGCAAAACGGGGCGCACCCTCCCAAGCAGCCCGAGAGTTAGACAGAGGCTCCCCAGATATCTCTTCACTGGGGGCGGATTTGGACGAATCTGGATCGGCTACCAGTGCCGATCACTTCCCGAGATGCGTCCAAAACATACCCCCATTCCGAGACGGCAAAAGAGCCCACGCATAACAGTCCAGTGACCCAGGCGGAGTCGGATGTAAACAAAAACAACCCAAAAGCTACACAAAGGCTCCCTCGCTTACTAGGCCCCGACATGGATGACCGTGGAAAGGCTACCATTGCCGATCCGTTTTACGCAATGCATCCAATGCCGAGACCGTTCAAAGACGACGCAGAGAGAGACCTTGCATAGCAATTGGGAGAATTTGTGTTGGAAAGCAAAACGGAGCGCACCCTCCCAAGCAGCCCGAGAGTTAGACAGAGGCTCCCCAAGATATCTCTTTACTGGGGGCGGATTTGGACGAATCTGGATCGGCTACCAGTGCCGATCACTTCCCGAGATGCGTCCAAAACCAAAACCCGTTCCGAGACGGCAAGACAGCCCATGCATAACAGTCGAGCATCCCAGGCGGGAGTCGGGTGTAAACAAAAACAACCCAAAAGCTACACAGAGGCTCCCTTACTAGACCTCGACATGGACGGCTTTGGAAAGGCTACCAGTGCCGATCCGTTTACGCAAAGCATCCAATGCCGAGGCCGTTCTGAGACGCCGAGAGAGACCATGCATAGCAATTGGGAGAATTTGCGGTGGGGAGCAAAATGGAGCACACCCTCCCAAGCAGGCCCGAGAGTTAGACAGAGGCTCATAAGAAATCTCTTCACTGGGGTCACGGATTTGGACGGGTCTGGATCGGCTACCAGTGCCGATTACTTCCTGAGATTCATCCAAAACATGGCCCCGTTTCGAGACGGCAAGAGAGCCCGCGCATAACAGTCGAGTGTCCTAGGCGGAGTCAGTGGTTGGTATAGAACAAACCGAGTAAACAGGAAATCGGATTCATGCGTAGTACCCGACGAAATCCCTTGCTTGGGCACGACATGGACGAGTTTGGGGCGGCTACCAGTGCCGCTCGAGTTGCGTCCGATGCCGAGTCCGTTCTAGGATAGCGACGAAGCCACCGCATAGCAAATCCGGTGTCCTGGTGCGCTCCGTTTTTAAGGGAGCGGCTTGCGGACTGTTTCTAAGTCCGATACGGGACATCCAACTCCGAAAATGGGTCAAAACCGAGATGACAAGAAATCGGATCCATACGCGGAGTACCCGACGAAATCCCTTACTTGGCCACGACATGGACGAGTTTGGAGCGGCTACCAGTGCCGCTCGTGTTCCCGAGGTGCGTCCGATGCCCAGACCGTTCTAGGACGGCGACGAAGCCCACCGAATACCAATCCGAAGTCCTGGTGCACTCCTTTTTTAAGGGAGCGGCTTGCGGGACATCCAATTCCAAGTATGCAGGAAACCGGATTCCTATGCGGAGTACCCGACGAAATCCCTTACTTGGCCACGACATGGACGAGTTTGGAACGGCTACCAGTGCCGCCCGTGTTCCCGAGGTGCGTCCGATGACGAGACCATTCTAAGACGGCGACGATTTCAACGCATAGCAATCCGGTGTCCTGCATGCATTCTATCGGGGCGACATGCGTGCCCCCTCAAGCGTGACCGTGATCCTGCACGATTAAAACGGGGATGGATTCGGCGGTCGGTTTTAATCGTGCAGCATTACGGTCACGCTTGAGGGGCCACGCAAGGGGGGGCACTAGAATGCCACATACCCCCCATATAAGCTGTTTGTCCGAATCCCAGGCATCGGTAGGATGACGCCGAGAGAGAACCAAGCCCCCCGATTTCCGACTTTTCACCCAAGCCGTGGGCATTCGAAATTTGGTCGTCCAAGTCAACCCAAATGCTAGACGGGGGCTCCCGAGTCATCCCTTACTAGGTCTCAGCAGAGTTGGGAGCGGCTACCAGTGCCGATCCCTATTCCGAGCCTGCATCCGATACCGAGACCGTTCAGAGAAGGCGAGAGAGAGCCCCGCATAGCAATCTGGTGTCATGGGCGGGGACCTGCAATGCCTCCTAAGCCTGACTCGTGTTGGTGCACGATGGATAAACCGAGAGACAAATCCATCCGTTCGTACACCAACACCATCGCGCTCGAGGGGCACGCAGGATGGGGAGCTTTCGACTGACTTACCCCCCTTGGTGCACTCCTTTTTTGGGGAGCGACTTGCGGACTGTTCCTAAGTCCGTTCCGAGACATCCAACTCCGAGTAAGATGGCTGGCTCGTGAAGAGCAAATCGGCAATACTAGCCGTTCCTTTCGTGCACCTCGGCCTTCAATGCGCAGGGGTGTATGGGATTCGAGTGTCGGTCCCGGGCATTGCGCCCCAGGAACACCGGATGACCCTCGAATCCCATCCAACTCAACGCGTATGGCAACCTTGGCGTCGAATCCGAGTTGGTCCTCGAGCCCTTTCACTGCATGTGCGCCCAGAATATTCTGTGTTACACTACAGTCCATTCGAAACTCGACCTCGGCCGGCTTGGTGCGCCCCATTTCTGGTGCGACTTGGTGCACTCCTTGTTAGGGGAGCGTCTTACGGACTGTTCCTAAGTCCGTCCAGGGACGTACATCCAACTCCGAGAATGTCATTTCACGCAGGACATCGGATTCCTATGCGGTGTACCCAGACGAAATCCCTTACTTGGCCACGACATGGACGAATTTGGAGCGGCTACCAGTGCCGATCGTATTCCCGAAGTGCGTCCGATGCCGAGAACGTTCTAGGATGGCGACGGAACCACCGCACAGCATTCCAATGTCCTGCGCATCCATTCCAATTCCGAGAATGTCATCTCACGCAGGACATCGGATTCCCATGCGGAGTACGCAGCAGACGAAATCCCTTACTTGGTCACTACATGAACGAGTTTGGAGTGGCTACCAGTGCCGCTCGTGTTCCCGAGGTGCGTTCGATGTCGAGACCGTTCTAGAACTGCGACGTAGCGCCACCGCATAGCAATCCCTATGTCTTGCGCATCCATTCCGACCTGCGTCCCCCCTCAGGCGTGAACGTGATGTTGCACGATTAAAGCCAACCGTCGAATCCATCCGTTCGAACAGCATCATGGTCACGCTTGAGGGGCCACGCAGAAGAACTGGTCGTTGCGTACTATATAAGCTATTTGTCCGAATCGAGGGCATCGGTAGGATGACGCCGAAGGACCAGCCCTACGATATCGACTTTTTCACCAAACCGTAGGCGTTCAAGAAAATTTTGAACGCCTCGGCGCTTCATTAACGCACCGGGGATGTAATAAGTTCAGTGTCGGTCCCGGGCATTGCGCCCCAGGAACGCCGGATGACGCTCGAGTCACATCCAACCCAACGCGTATGGCAACCTTGGCGTCGAATCCGAGTTGGCCCTCGAGCCCTTTCACTGCTTGTGCCTCCAGAATAATCTGGGTTGCACTACAGTCCATTCGAAACTCGACCTCGGCTCGGCTTGGTGCGCCCCATTTCCGGTGCGACTTGGTGCACTCCTTGTTAGGGGAGCGTCTTATGGACTGTTCCTAAGTCCGTTCCGGGACCCATCCAACTCCGAGAATGTCATCTCTCGCAAGACATAGGATTCCTACGCGGAGTACCCAGACGAAATCCCTTACTTGGCCACGACATGGACGAGTTTGGAGCGGCTACCAGTGCCGCTCGTGTTCCCGAGTTGCGTCCGATGTCGAGACCGTTCTAGGACGGCGACGGAGCCACCGCGTAGCAAATCCAGCGTCCTGCGCATCCATACCAACTCCGAGAATGTCATCTCACGCAGGACATCGGATTCCTACGCGGAGTACCCAGACGAAATCCCTTACTTGGCCACGACATGGACGAGTTTGGAGCGGCTACCAGTGCCGCTCGCGCTCTCGAGGTGCGTCCCGATGTCACGAACCGTTACAGGTTTTGCAACGTATATACCGCAATCCCGATTTCCTACATCCATTTCGACCTGCGCGTACCTCAAACGTGATATGATGCTGCGACTAAAATGACCGCCGAATCATCGTTCCGAACAGCATTTATGATCACGCGAAATCCTGGCTACCGCGAATGACTCATGCCCCCATATAAGCTATTTGTCCGAATCCCCAAGACATCGGTAGGATGACGCCGAGAGAACCAAGCCACAATTTCTGCCTTCACCCAAACCGGACTAGACGAGGGCTCCCCGGTCATCCCTTACTAGGTCCCAGCAGAGTTGGGAGCGGCTACCAGTGCCGTTCCCTATTCCGAGCTGTGCATCCGATACCGAGACCGTTCGGAGAAGGCGAGAGAGCGCCCCCGTATAGCAGGTCAGGTGTCCTGGACGGAGACCTACTGAACCCGAAACCCCTTGGTGCGACTATCGCTGCTTTGGTGCTCCCCAAGTTCCACTCGGCTCGCACCGAGTTGGGCGCACTCGGATTCCCCTTGTGAGGAGCGCTCTACCGATTCCTGCACCACTGGTGCTTGGGCAATCACCCCAATCCATGGCGTCCCGGTCGATTCGCATTCCACGAGTAACCCTCACAGACGGACTCATTCGGTTCCCACAAATCCATCGGCTTGTCACTCCAAGTCGATCTGTTCTCATATCGGTTCCCAACTCGGTTGTTATGCGGACTGGGCCAAAAGAGAACACACACCCCCCATATAAGCTATTTGTCAGATTTCTAGGCAACGGTAGGATGACGCTGGAAACGGCGAAACACCCCCGATTTCTGACTTTTCGCACCGACCTCGCCGCGCTCGAGTTCCCGACTCGGATTTTCCCACATCGGGCTGTTCTCGTATCGGCCCTCGGACTCGGGTTCCCAACTCGGTTCTTATGCGGACTGGGCCAATAGAGAACACATAACCCCCATATAAGCTATTTGTCCGATTCCCAGGCATCGGTAGGATGACGCTGGAAACGGTCACACACCCCCGATTTCCAACTTTTCGCATTCGATCTCCCGACTCGGATTCAGAACTCGATCAGTTCTCATATCGGCCTTCGGACTCGGGTTGCCACCTTGGTTTTATGCGGACTGGGCCAAAACAGAACACACACACCCCCTATATAAGCTATTTGTCCGATTCCCAGGAACCGGTAGGATGACGATGGAAACGGTCGAACACCCCGATTTCCTACGTTTTGAACCGAGCTCGGCGCGCTCAAATTCCCAGCTCGATCTGTTATCGTATCGACCCTCGGACTCGGCTTACCAACTCGGTTCTTATGCGGACTTGGCCAAAAGTGAACACATACCCCCCTATATAAGCTATCTGTGAGATTGCCAGGCATCGGTAGGATGACGTTGAAAACAGGTCTAACACCCCGAGCTCGGGTTCCCAGCTCGGGTCCGAATCTTTAGCTCGGGTCCGGCTTCAGTTTCAACTCGGGTCAACTCAGGTTCCCAGCTCGGATCGGGACACATAACCCCCCTACATAAGCTATTTGTCCGATTACCAGGCATCGGTAGGAAGACGTCGAAAACAGGCCAAACACCCCGAACTCGGGTTCCCAGCTCGGGTGCCGACTTGGATCCGAG
>VCHN02004894.1:0-10831 GCA_007115665.2 Sequoiadendron giganteum
ATTTAAATCCTCGATTTCATAAAATTTGCCTTAGACATTTTAAATTCTCTCATTAAAATGTTCAACTCCGGGCGATTAAAAATTGTTTGCGTGCTCGAAATAATTCGTCCTTTGAGATTTAACTTCTGTCAGGAAAATAATCTAGTCAAAACGAGTTTCCTCTGAGAATATTAAAATTTCCCTTAGAAAATTAATTTTAAAATTTCCCAACTCATGGGTGCCTTTTAAACGGGTTCATTTGATTTTCACTTGACCCATGGAAAATATTCATCGATATCAAATCTTCCCCCTTGAAAAATATTCGTCGACTTTCAACGCCTTTGGAAAATTTTAAAACTCATCAAATCATCCTTCCATGCCAAGGGCGTATTTTTCCCTAGTGAAGTGTTATATCACTTAGAAAAATTTTCTAGCACTTTCTCTACCACAGGCGTATACATTTTGATGAAATATTTATTTCATTAAAAAAAATTCCTTCACTTTACACCTCTGGCGCACTTTCATGTGTCTACTTTTATTTTGTTGCCTTAGGAAATTTTCTCCAGCAACCTTGGCGTCTTTTACTCATGCAAGCCTTGATTTCTCACTTAGAAAATTCTCAAACAGTTAGAATATCCTTTCAAGGTGAGGGCGCATTTGCTAGGTTCCACTTTTATTTCGTTGCCTTAGGAAATTTTCTCCAAGTCCTAGCCACTTTATCTTGCCTTGGGCGCATTTTGACCTCTCTACTTTCACTTCATGCCTTAGGAAAATTTCGGCCATCTCCTCTTCATCATGGGCGCAAATGCTAGGCCAAGCTTTCATTTTCCTTTGAGGGCGCATTTCACCCTTGACACTTTCGTTTGTGTGCCTTAGAATATTTTATCGAGCTCACTTTACACCTTGTTTTATGCCTTAGGTGTTTTTCATTTTTCTCAAACTCCCTCACCTCTCCTTGGGCGCAAATGCTAGGCCATGCTTCTGTTTTGCTAGGTGGGCGCATTTGGAAGGGGCTACTTTTGTTTTTGCCTTAGAAACTTTTCAAGGCTTCAATCCTTGAGGTGGGCGCATTTTACTAGGTGAGCTTTTGTTTTTGCCTTAGAAACTTTTCAAGGCTTCAATCCTTGAGGTGGGCGCATTTTCATGGGTCTACTTTTATTTCTGCCATGGGCGCATTTCATAGGTTCCACTTTCGTTTTCATGACTTATAAACTTTTTACCTCTCTCTTTCCTTGAGGGCGCATTTTGAGGTATGAGCTTCTGTTTTATGCCTTAGGAGTTTTAAGAGAGTCATCAAGGTGGGCGCATTTTACTAGGTCTACTTTTATTTCTGCCTTAGACAATTTTCAAGCCTCTGCCTGCCCCTGCTCTTGCATTCTATTTTTAGCAAGTTGTGCTATTTTTAGCAAATCCCTTGATTTTCAACCTCTAAGGCTCCGTTTTGCCTGAAAATTTCATCAGATGATATTCTCTGCCTTGTGACCCTGTTTTGTCAGTCCTCTGCCCTGACCTGCTATTTATAGCCACCTGCTATTTATAGTAAGTTTGACTTTCTGGCTTTAGTAGCTCCGTTTGCACAGAAGTTGCAGCAGCAGTCTTGATAAGCAAAATTATTGCTTTCGGATGCCAACCGCCGGGTACCGGACGCTATTTATAAGCCGTGCCGCTTACAAATAGTAAAGTTCTCAGAGCTTTATCAAATTTTGCCGGTAGGTGCGGCAAGTGTCTTGCGGCTTGTGATTGAAATTACTTTGTTTTGACTATTTTGGATTTTACCTATAAAGTACGACCTAATTGGTTGCATGTATCTGCGAGCGGTTTCAGATTTTAACCGTTCATGTAACCGTTACGCTGGCGGGCTGGAGTGTTAGGCGGTGCTGAATTAACCGCCTGTAAAATGAGGCAATAAAGAAAGGAAGTGGCTCATCCGCTTCGCGGGGATGGATTTTGCATATCATATTGCGGGATCTCGAAACCGGAAAAACCGGAAAGCCCGTGCGTATGCATGCAGCGGCTAAAAGGCGTAAAGTCCTCAACACTCGATCTTCTCTGCTTGCAAGCCACACCGTTGCGAAGCTCTCGAAAAACCCATGAAGAAAAACCCGACATGCGTTGAAAAACACTGCATGCGAACCCTAAAAATAGCCTCCGAAGGCTGAACTCTGAAAGTGGTTGTCTCGGTTTGCATGTTACATAACTGCGAAGGTTTTGGAAAACCCAGAAGGATTCTCCAGACATGCATCTGAAAAGCCCATGTGGAAACCCTGAAAATGGCTCTTAAAGCCTGAAATGCCAAAAATAGTAAGTCGTCTGATCTGGCTCAAAATTTACGTGTAGACAGCTTGATGTCACTCGGATGCAGTGGAACTGACAGAATTCCAAAATCTCAATAAAATAGTCCAAAGTTGAATACTTACTAAAAATAGTAAGTTGCCAGAATACAGAGAAAATTTAGGGGGACTCTGCTGGAAGTCTTAATTTCTTGCTCTAAACAGATTTCAATTTATAACTTTCGATCGACCTTAAATAGAAGCTGGAAGGATGAAAACCCTAATTACACGGACTTGGTAATATTTCAACCTGGGTCAAACAACGGGACATCCCCGGAAAGACCAGAGACCAGAGAGAGAGCGAACCAAAGCCAAAAGACCAGAATGGAGCAAA
The DNA here is from genome assembly GCA_007115665.2 of Sequoiadendron giganteum. Classification (NCBI taxonomy): domain Eukaryota; kingdom Viridiplantae; phylum Streptophyta; class Pinopsida; order Cupressales; family Cupressaceae; genus Sequoiadendron; species Sequoiadendron giganteum. Next base: position 2,644 of record VCHN02004894.1, read on the forward strand.
AATTAGGGGGTCCCCATCTTGATGGGGTGATGTGTGAAAAAGGTCACAACATCTGGCGACTCCACGGGAAAGTGTTGAAAAACACTTTGAAAATTAAACCTTGGTCAATCCCTCTAACCATCATACGGAAAGGATACTTACTCAAAAAGGGAGAAGAATCCGATATTGGATCAAAACACCTTCATCTGAGATCTCCTGACTTATGCGTTTATCTTATCTCTAAACCATCGTGACTCCCGAGATCGATTACGGCAGGTTATACAAGTGTCTTAACTTCAAAAGCATCCCGGACATTGCCTTGCTGCCAGTCAGGCGTCTATAGCCCCGACGAGGTTGTCGCCACAATTCTCACGAATATTGCTCCACTGCCAGCCAGGCGTCCATAGCCCCGGTGGAGTTACTCGTATATTCCCAAACCAATATTCAAAGTATGATATTTCTTTTATTTTCTTTCTTTTGATATTTCTTTTTTTTTAGCATATTTTCTCCTTTTCTCTTGATTATCCGTCAATTGCATAATTGGTTGGTAAGCAATGAAGCTACCAATGGGTTTGAGAATTGCAGTGGCGCTGAAGCAAGATTTAAAATTTTCACTTGCCGTAACCCCTCCCAAGGAATCAAAATGACTCAAAGCAGCTTGTTTGAACCAATAGGACATGATGATCTCAGGCTCATGTGTTAAGACACAATAACTGATTAAACTCCCGAATCGAGCTTATATGAGACCGGATGATGACAAGAGGAAAACAACCTTGGCATTCTATCATTTGCATAAATTCATAAAAATCCCAGGGAAGTAAACCAAACTGCGCAAGACAAGATATCATCACCGTACTTAACGGGAAACCCCAAAACTCAAGTCCATTCTGAACCCAAACCAAAACCACTTGAGCGGACAACTCAAGGGAAGAAACACCAAAACCAAAAACCCAAAGGGCAACAAACCAAAACCAAAACCCAAAAGGGAAAGCGGGAACAAAACAACCTAATCTACTATGTACAAAGTAGGATCCAGGAGGGACCCTACGCTTGGAAATAATGCTTGAGGAACTGCCCATTGACTGGCAATGGGATATCCTCTCCTGTTAGCGTTTTCAATCTGAAGGCATTATCTCCCAGGATCTCAGAAACCTGATACGGGCCCAACCACAATTTGTCGAACTTGTCGTGATCACCTCTTCTTTCGTGGGCCTTATCCCAACATAAAACTAAATCTGAAATCCTGAAGGCCTTGACCTTGGCCTGCTTGTCGAACCCTCTTTTCACGACTCCTTGGTGCTTAGCCAGATTTTCCAATGCCTCATCTCTTTTCTCCTCCAAGTGCATCAACTGAGACAACCTGACTTGAATTCGGTCTTCGCCTTCCAGATACTCCTGAATAAACTGGAGAGTAGGGATCCTTAATTGAGCTGGGAAGACGGGGTCTTGCCCATACACCAAATGGTAGGGAGATGTTCCCAAAGAATTCTTCGTTCTAATTCGGTCTGCCCACAAGGCAAACCTCAACTGTGTGTGCCAATCCTTGGGGTTCTTATCCAACAGTTTCTTGATAGCATTCAGCAAATTCTTATTTGTGGACTCTGCAAGTCCATTTCCTTGGGGGTAGTAGTTGGATGAGAACTTCAGTGCAATCCCATACTCAAACGCCCAATTTGAAAACTTCAATGATGAAAAGGCGGGGCCGTTGTCGCACACCAAAGCGTGGGGGCATCCAAACCTTGTAATAATATTCTCTTCGAGGAACTTAATGACTACATCTGTGGTGGAAAGCTTGAGAGCTTGAGCCTCTGTCCATTTGGTGCAGTAGTCGGTGGCTGTCAGTATGTACCTGTGCTGTGCCGAGGACGGTGGGTTAATCATTCCAATAAAGTCCAACCCCACTTGGCAAATGGTCTGACTTCAATCACTGGTTGCAAGGGCATAGCCGGATTCTTTTCTCTGTACACAGCTGTCTGACAAATGTGACAAGCCTTTACATGCTCGTAAGCATCCTTAAAAAGTGTGGGCCAATAATACCCAGCCCTTGAAATTTGATGAGCTGTGGCCAAACCACCTCCGTGACCTGTCCCGAATTTCTCGTGGAAATGTTCCATAAGCTGCTTAGCTTCTCTTTTTCCTACACATCTCAAATATATACCTTCGTGATTTCTTCTATAAAGTATTGATCCCTACAGCATGAATCTCTGGCTCTTCATTCTTAAAGCCCTTCGTTGCACTGGATTCAAATGTGAAGGACACCTGTGGTTCAACAAATAGTAAACAGTGTCATCGTACCATTCCCTTGGGGACACCTCTTCCAGTATATATGTTTGTTGTACCAGCCCAGGTCCTGCCATTGCAATCGTTTGTGCCAATGCTTGTCCTCGGACTAACTTCATCGGCTGTATCTCTATGTCATATTCTTGCAAGCTGGCGACCCACTTGCCTCTTCTTTCTCCCAATTCATTTTGCATCAGTAATGTCTTTACTGTGGCATCTGGAACTATTGCATGTACTTTGCTCCTTAGGATGTAGTGCCTGAACTTCTTAGCTGCTTTTACTAGAGCATAAGCTTGCTTTTCTACATTGGCGTACCTTAATTTTGCTTCCTTCAATGGAGTACTCATGAAAGCAATTGGGTGTTCATCCTTTTCTTCCGCTCTCTGGGTCAAGACCGCTGCGCAAGTGTGTTCTGAAGCAAAGGAGTACAAGTAGAATGGTTTTGAGTAATCCGGACTAACTAGCACCGGAGCATCTACTATTGCTTGTTTGATTTCCTCGAACGCCTTCTTTGTGAGAGGGGTCCATTCTATCTTTGCATCCTTTTTCAGCATTTCATTTAGTGGCCTGACAATCTTGGTGAATCCAGTTATGAATTTTCTCACAAAATTAATCTTGCCAAAGAAAGACCTCAACTCTTTCTGACTCCCTGGCATGCCGATCTTTGAAATTGCCTCAATGCGGTCTGGGTCAATTGATATGCCCTGTTCTGAGAGGACATGTCCTAACAATTTTCCTTCCGTGACTCCGAATACGCACTTCTTTGAATTGAGAGAAATACCAAATCTTCTGCATCTCTGGAAGATCTTTCTCAAGTCTTCAACATGATCCTCCCTCTTTTTGGAGAACACTGTCAAGTCATCCATGTATATAATAATGCATTTTCCAACTAAGTCTCTGAAAGCGATGTCCATAGCTCGTTGAAATGTGGCCCCGGCGTTGATTAGGCCAAAGGGCATTCTTCTGTAAGCGAATGTTCCCCACTTAGTGGTGAAAGTTGTTTTTAGTCTATCTGCTTCTTCAACCATTACCTGGTTGTAACCTGAATAACCGTCCAAAAAGGACATCATCTGGGAACCATTTACAATCTGCAAAACCTCCTCCAACGAGGGCAAGGGATAGTTATCCTTCTCGGATGCTCTGTTTAGGTTGCGGAAGTCAACACATAACCTTATCTCTCCGTTCTTCTTCCTGACGGGCACTAGATTGGCGACCCACGTTGAGTGCCTTATTGGGAAGATTATTCTGGCTGAAAGGAGCTTCCTTACCTCCTGATATATCAACGGTTCCAATAGCGGGTTCACCGGCCTTTGTCTTTGCCTGAATGGTTTATTTCCCGGCTTCAACGGGATCGTGTGCGTGATCAAGGTAGTGTCATATGTCTTTAAGTCTTCGTAGCCCCAGGCTACCACATCAGAGAACTCTCTCAATGCTTGCCCTATTCCTTCTCTTTCTTTTGGGGTGCATACTTTCCCCACAAATACATTCTTTACTTGCTCACTAGTTCCCAAGTTGATTGTCTCACATTCATCCCCTTGGGTGCTTTGATTCCTACTTAGTTTATCAGGGTCAAAGAGTCTTTCTAACTCCACCATGCCCCTAGGAATGACATTTGTCTTCAAATTTAAGATCCCTTCGGTGTCAAATTCCGCTTCTTCGGTTTCTTCTTCGTCTATAATCTGTGCTTCAAACACCCCTGAGTTAGTCAAGAATTCCAAAATCTGCTTATCATCATCAAACACCTGGAAATTCTTTATATTATCTGGAACTGAAGGTGTGGAGATCAATTCAATTGTGAACTTCTTTAGACCTTCCAACTCTAATGGCTCTAGTGAACTGGCCGCCTGCGCGAGAGAATTAGCCACTGGATTTTTAGCTCTGTATACTTGCTTGATATTGAATGCATCGAAGCTTTCGATCAAGTCCCAGACTCTGTTCCGGTACCGTCCCAATCTCTTGTCGTGGCAAGCATACTTTTTTCTTACTTGGCGGACCACTATGTTGGAATCTCCAATGGCATGTACAATTTTGGCACCTTTCTCTATAGCGAGGATCAACCCATGAATCAAAGATTCATACTCAGTAACGTTATTGGTGCAAGGGAACTGGAGCCTGCAAGCACCTAGATATGCCTCTCCCTTGGGGCTGATGAGTTCAAACCCTGCTCCATTCCCTTTGTTAGACTTTGATCCATCAAATCTCAGAGTCCAAACTTGATCTTCTATATGAACGCTATGGGTATTGGGACCATTTTTCTCCATTGCGGGTTCAACCTTCTCACTTTCTACCCATTCCTTTGTCAGGGAGCTTTTCTTCTCATTTATTTCTTCTAGTTCTTCCACCAAAGAGACTTGTGGAACTCTCTTTGAAACTTCTTCAATGGCCGTTCTGCACATGGCGCATGTGAATTCTGGGTGGAATGCCTCATGGATCCTACACCAATTGGGCATTAACATACTGCTGATGGAAACATTCTTCCCTGATTCCATCTTTTGCTTGACATTCTTTAGCACGAAGTTTCTAAAATTTTCAAACATCCCCTCACCATCGCTTGAGTCATCCTCAATCAATATTTCAGTAGAGGGAGACGTACCTTCCAAGTGTTTTTCTTGATTTACACTTTGCAACATGAGGACTTCCTGTTTCACGGGCTTGTACGAACCCAAATCAGTCTCTGCAAACAATACCTCATTGTTATCACCATATTCAGTGATCATCAACCGGAGCCGTGGTGTGCTTTCCACTCTTATTTGGTTAGGGATTCCCCTCCAAGGCAGCCACATGTGAGAAAAGTCGGTGGCGATATATCCGTTCAACTTCCGGCACCAGTCTCTGCTAAGCAGCACGCCGTACCCATCTGGTATATCTACAACGGAAATATCAATACGGCCTTGGATTCTAGGATCCGCGGCTAGCTGCATGTGAATGTCGTTTAGTTCCCCAACAACAGGAACTTCAGTTTTATCCAATTGAGTTACTTTCTTGTTGGTGTGGAGCGGGATTAGGCCCAATCTTTCGCATACCTTCAAAGGCATGACGTTGCTTGAAGCTCCAGAATCAATCAAACAATTGTGTAACATTTTTCCGAATATTCTGACTGAAACCAAGAATGGGGCCGGTTCATCCTTCCCTTGATAAAACACTACTGGTTTTCTTCTTTCATCTGCCACTTCATTTTTCCTTTCATCTTTATGGTCCGATTGGACTTGCTTGCCTTGAGTCATATTTCTCGCGTTCTGTTTTTGCTTCATGGCATCATCAGCTTGAGAGCTTTTCTCAATCTCGGCCTTTCCGGGAGTGCCTGTAGAATTTAATACCATACCCTCAAAGTTCTGATATTGTCGTGGTTCCTCCCAAGAATCGTAGGAGGTTTGTGGCACACTTTGCACCACATTTGTGTTCTGTGTAGGACGGGGCTGCGTGACAACCTGGGGGTGTCTTGGCATATTAGGTGCCTCTTGCGAAGTGCTTCTTGTGGTGGGGATTTCAGTCAATGTTCCTAAGAGAGTCTCTCTTACTTCTTGGACCTTCATCAACTCATAGAGTGGTAAACTGACCTTTATCTTCTTAAATTCTTCCAGTACAAAGGAGCTCAGCTTTCTTATATCTTCTCTAGGAGGATTCTCCTTTTGTCCTCGGATTAACTGGTAAACTGGCTGTTGAGGCATCTGCGGTCCATTTGATCTTGTTTGTGTGGGACCCTGCTGTCTATATTCCGGGGAGTCCTTGGGTGCCATTGGCACGTTGCTCGCATTAGGATGCGGCGGTGTGGTAAAGTTGTTTGGTGGCGTTGACGAAGTTAATGGTTCCCTTTGAGGATAACCTCTTTGATACACTTTAGGGGGCCCACCATCAGTAGTCTGGAGAGCTTGCACTTCCCTGATTCCTTCTACCAAGACGCTGTTGTTAAGAGGCGGGAAACTATAGCCGTCTCTGCTTAGGGGCTCATCTGGTGATGCGTACGTGACATGAGCCTCTGAAGGCGTTTGAGCCTCTGGCGTCCCCACGGGCCCATTTGCCGAAGCTGGTGGAAACCTCTGATTAACCGACGGAGGTGTATAACTTTGGAATTCAGGTGGAAACTTGAAGTCTTCCAAGATCAGGGCTTGATCATACCGGGGTGTTGGAACTATTTCATGCCCCGTGATTGGAGGATTCTCCACTGGTTCTGTATTTTTCACTTCTCCTCTGAAGATGTCAGCAGCGACTTGGAACTCGTGGCATTGCAACTCAGAGTGCTGACTAGTGTTGTGCAATCTAGACCATCCTGACAAGGCGGCCTCCGCCAGGTATACTCTGTCTGCCGGACGGTTCTCAGGAGGCGGTGGGTTATCCAGTGGTGTAGGAACACCTCCATTGTTGGGTCCCGTATTCCAGGATCTCTTCTGGAATCCTTGATTGTTATTTCTATACCCATGATTGTTCTCCTGATTGTATCCTTGATGAGCATCATGGTGATGATTTGGAGGATTACTCTGATATCCTCGGTTAGCACCTTGGTGTGCTTGATTGTTCCTTTGCATGGCTTGAATCTGATTATTTTGATTTCTGAGGTATGTCACCTCAGTTGACAGCTTCTTTACTTGTTCCACCGGACCTTTTATTTCATCTTTTTCCTCTTGAGTCTGTGTCGATGGTACGGTGTTTTGCAGATAGACCGGCTGTGCGACTGACGCTTGAGATGAAGGCACTCCAGGGTGGAGAACCAACTGATTTGATGGCGCGGTTGCCTGGTAAGATGGTTGTGGAACTGGATTCAATGCTGGAATTTGCTGATTCCAGGTTTGTATCTGACCGCTCGTAGAACTTAAGCCAGTGTATAGTGATGGGCCAGTTGTATTTTGTCCCATGTTCTGGCTCACTTCAATTGCTTTAGCATAAGCTAAGTTCATATCGGCGGGAGCGGGGTGAGCTTCTCTCACAAACATTGCAGTTAAGGGGTCCAATGCGGCGTAGTAGCTTTCTCTAGCATCCGTGATAGTGTAAGGAGTTCGTAATCTTGTGAGAGCCTTCTGGAATCTATTGTTAAACACATGAATGGGCTCTTTTTCCTGCCTCCTTACTTCTACAAACTGTCTGAACAATTCTGCGGGAGTGATGGGAATACCAAACTTTCCGATGAAGGCCGTCTTCATCTGTTCCCATGTTCTGATTGAACCAACTGGCAAATGTATGAACCAATAATGGGCCTCTTCCCCCAAAGAATAGGGGAACAACCTGCAAGCTACATCTGCGTATGCAATCTGCCTATTGCGTAGGTGGTCTTCAAACATTTTGATGTGATCCTCAGCAGTGCGGTTTACGTCGTGGACGTGGAACTTGGAGCAAAAACTCTCTGGATTCTTTGGCATGTCATGATAGTCGGCAAACTCCAGCGGGGATGGGTTGGTAACCAACCGGGTAGCACCATTTGCAACTGGCTGAGCCATTGCTTGCCTTCGCCGATATACAGCTGTTGGAGTCGTTCGTTGCTGCCGCTGAATTGCTATTGGAATGGTATCTCGTGTGGGTCCTTGCTGGGCAAACCTTGAAATGCTAGGCGGAGTTCTGAATAAGCTCGAGACCTCTTCACCGCTTACTATTTCTTCACTTGATTGAGCTTCTTCGTTTGATAAAATTTCTTCACTTGAGGGAACTTCCCCGTCCGATCGGGTACCTTTCTTTTTCCTTGTTCTAGTAGGTAGCTCTAGCTCTACAAGTTCCTTGGTTGAACTGGGTGCAGACCTCAAAATCCTCTTCAACTTATCCGGCGAGAAAGAACTGATGCGATCCAGGATGAAGCTGCTTCCTTCACCGGCGAGGCACGGGAGCAAGTGGCTGTCTTTGATTCAATAAATCTCTCTCAATAGCAACTTGGATCTCGACAGCTTTTTCTTCTTCTTCTCGCAACACCAAGCTCGTTCGCATGTACTCAGCTGCACTTCTCTTT
>VCHN02001591.1:0-21270 GCA_007115665.2 Sequoiadendron giganteum
TGCATATCCACACATATATATTGATAAACATCATGATGGTTAGATAGCTCAATATGTACTCTACAACAACAAGTAGTTTGTGTGTGATTTATTTTGACATAAAAAGGTTTTAGCATTTCAAAAAACCTTTGACAAATTTATCTTGAGGATACATCTCTATGAATTTAGCAAAAAAATTGGGTTTGATTCAATCAAAAAAATGCTTTGGATATGGCTCATGGTTTTGACTACCAATTATCCTTCTTACAACATCTCTTTGATTAGGAGATACTCTTGTGTTATTCTTCCATAATTCTTGTATTAGGGATTTCAAGGCTTGAACAATTTCTTTCTTTGGACATGGTAGTATACTTGAGAATTCCCATAACTCATTGTTATTTGGATCCTCCACCCTTTCACATCTTCTTTTGGCTCTCATTAGAGATGATCTACTTACTTTCAATGTTTTACTTGTCTTCGAAAGGATCATCTTATTCATATTTTGATTTCTTACCAATGTTGATGTTATGACACGTTGAGTGGCATTACTATCTTCTGTGCGTGAGGTAGAACCCACACTCTCATATGCACTCATTAGATTCTTTACAATTGATAGCTCACTTGAGTTATCTGATGTTCTTAGCCCAAGAATCTTCATGGTGTGCCTAAATTTTAGTTCCCTCATCATTTTAACAAATAGTTGACATCTTCCAATCTTATTTGGCTCCTCAAAAAATAATCTCCATATCCTCTTCACATATGTTTGACAAGTACACTTTGGAATCTAATCAACCATTGGTTTCAAAGTATTAGCATTAATATCAATCAAATATTTAGGCTTTCTATGCAAAATGCTAGGAGGATTTCTCAAAGGTAAAGTTGCCTCAACATTAGGAATGTCAAAAACATCGGGGATAGATGGCATGCCTTCAATTAGAGATGAAAATGATGGCATACCTTGAAATCATCATGTAAACAATGTTATGCCTTCAACTTGAGATGTGGTAGGTGGAGTGTCTTCAAGTAGATATGTGTTTGTTGATGTAATTTCAACATGACATGTTGTATATGGTGTGCCTTCAACTAGAGATGTGATTGCTAATGTACTTTGAACATGACATATTGTAGATGGTGTGCCTTGAACTTCACTTATGGTTGATGATGTGCCCCCAAATTCGGGATTCATTTGTCTCATTGCATGAATATTTTGCATCTGTTCCTTTGTGATGCCAATTCCACATCTCTCTTAGATTGCATGGGAATTTCTTATTCTACGGGGTTCAATTTCTTTTCTTCATGAATTTTCCTCATTTTTTCTCTTCTCCTTGCATTTTTGGCTTCATGTTCATCTAGTGTTAGAGGCTTTGCTTGTTTCCTCAACATGATGTTGAATACTTCATGTTCACAAACACAAAAAAGAACAAAAGTAAGTAATGCTCACTAAAATAAAAATATCAAATGAAAATGAAAATGATTGTAATTAATCTTTGTGAGAAGGTGACACTAGTACAGAAACAACAATATGTGATTGAAAAACTACTAAAAATTGCTTATAAATGATTGAACATGGTCGCGTGACCAGTAGTAGTTTATTGCCAGTCATTTATAACACGATCAAATTGATGACTAAACTATTTTTAGTCATTTGGTTGATTGATTTGGTCATTAATTTATTTATCCAATTGATTGATTTGGTCATTGGTTTATTCGTCTGAGTGATCGAATTGCTCATTAATTTAGTTGTCTAATTGATTGATTTGGTCATTGACGTAGTTGTTAATTTGATTGATTTGGCAGTGTGTAATTTAGTCATTAATTTAATCATTGAATGTTTTAAACTAGTCACTTATTCAGTCATTTTTTATTCACTGATATATTTTGTTGTTAATTTAGTCATTGATTGATGTTAATTGGTCACTTATTTAGTCATTTTTATTCATTGATTTTTTTCCATTGGTAGTGTATTTAGTCATTAATTTTAATCATCATTTTGATCAATTTGGTAGTTTATTTTTAAAAAATTGCTCATTGATTTCTCTCACCTGATAGGTATATTGATACATTGTTTATTAATTGCATAATCATTATATTTAGTCATATTTATTAACACTGATTTTTGTCAATTGGTAGTATATTTAGTCAATTGGTAGTTTATTTAATTGTTTTTGTTCACTGATTTTTGCCTATAAGTGCTAGAAATGAGACAATGCTTTAATTGAGGTTTAAACATAGAAAAACATAATCAATCATTCATTTACACATAATGAAATGGCTATTAAGAAGATAAAATACTGAAATTTTATTGAGAAAATGTGTTCTTATAGCAGATACAAGACATAAATGTGTCTTTTCTTTGAAAAATATACTGTTACAAAGTGTGTTTCTCAGTGTTGTGACTGAGAAAACTAAGTTACAATGCCTTGTTTTGGTTATGCAATATATTACAATTTTGATGACAATTCTATGTTGCAACTTATTTACAACTGCACATACATGTATGTTGCACTCTCTGCAACTTTTCCTCTTCTCTACACCTCTTTATCTGCTTTGTATTTACTTCTTTTTTTGCACCCTTGTTCTTTGTGTCTACTGGTTACACAACAATCCCCTCTTTTATAATGCACTAGTTTGAATGAGCGGAACCCAAACAAAAAGAGAAAAACATAATCAAAGGGGTTTACATTACAGGTGTAGTAAGATAGAACATTCTTTGTTCTACTCACAGAATGTACACCCAAATCATATTTTTTGGTTTTTGTTTGGGTTCAACTTATTCAGGCTTAGTACATTCTCTATCTACAACTTCACTCTCCACACTCTACTATTACTAACCCTTCTTTTTCTCTTTTGCACTTACGGCTAACTCTCTAAGATTTCTTTTCAAATAGTTTAGTGGCCACTGTACGAAGGTCCCTAGTTTCTCTTTCAGCCAGATAGCTCCATCTATTTTGTCTGGATGAGGAAGGGGTATATTACTTGAGACCTATAAAATACATACATTTGCATCTCTTGTTCCTTTCAATTTGACTCCATGTACAATAGATAGTGAGTGAATCCTCCCAATGCCTGCAGCAGCACCATCATGTGGATTGAACACCTCAACTATATCCCCTTCTTGGATTTTATCAATAAATTTCTGCAAAAACAACAAAAATACACATTATATTGAGATATAAAACACACATTATATATTTTTTTGACAATTGTATGTAATGTCTTATGTCTTGGAACAAAGTTTTTGTATGTGCTTTTATAAAACACTCTATTACAACTAAGCTCTATTTTCCATATGTAAGTTATATGTTCTCCCTTAATTCCATAATTTGTGTATACTAGCTAATTACACTTCACTACTATTCTAACGTCCAGCTTCTATCAAATAGGTAATGATTACCCTTATTTACATAATAAAACAACCATTACTTACTTACATGCGGTTTCATAGCACTCACCTTGAGTTCAACATGACTACCACTATCAATATCATGTGCATGCTCGTTGATTTCATCATCTTAACCACTATCAATGTCATTGCAGACATTAAGTTGTACATCTTTGCAAAGAGTTCTATTGACAGGGCCTTTTGCTTTTTGTCCTTCTTTCATATAATTGCTCTAATTTAAGTCATCATGCAAAAATTAATATAATTCAAGTAAAGAATGCAAAAGCTATAATTTTTTGTCCAAAAGAACATTTTACGCATGAAGAATGACAAAACATTGGGATAGATAAATGACAACTATTATATTAATTACCTTAACTTCAGGACAACTAAGACGATTGTGCTATGCATTCTTGTCCACTTCATCACTATCAATATCAGCATCTATGTTGACACCATGAAGGCATTTTTGTTTTCCTATTGCTTTGAAAAAAATTCTCTACATGTGGTTTAACCATCGTGCAAAAAAATATACAAAGAATTCAATCATCAAGTAAAGAATGTAAGCTACAAATTTGTCCAAAAGAACATTTTTTGGATCACTCCAACAATAAAGAAACTGGGTTGGATTCTCATACGGTCAGATTTCAATAATCTATATATTAAGAGGAACTTGTATATAGAACTTCCAAACAAGAAGAAATGAGATCAATAGAGCCTCTTACCTCATTTGAATCCATGGATTTTGTAGACACCCAAAAATTGTCCATGTCATAACATTACCTAGTCGATACATGACCTTGTAAAACATCTTGTAATATTTTACCCTAGGTCATTACATCATCCCACTTATCTCATTTATTCCACTTAATCACATTTCCAATTAATTAAATAAATCTCATTTATTTAATTAATTTCCCTTCACATGTCTCAAAATAATTCAAATTAAATATTTGAATTAATCCCTCACTTTTACCACATTGCAACACGTGTCACATGACTACAACTCTTCACATGCATAAATAATTTAAATAATTTTATTATTTAAATTATGATATTCCCACTCACATCCTATTTTTACCCCCATTCATTGTGCGTCATAAGCATATTTTCTTCCAAAATAAAGAATAGAATCTCACTTATTTTCTCACATCCTAATTTTGGTCTCATGCCATAATCCACTTAATGTGCATCATAGACACTAAAATAAACTTTTAATCCTAGCCATACATGTCACAAATTTGATTTTTAATCTTGGCCATCGAATCAAATCAGCCTTCTCCTATAAATCAAGCCTTTCATAGGCCATTTGGGGATTTTCTTCCAGCATCCTTACTCTGCCAAAATTCTTCTCGATCTTCTCATCTATCTATCTATTTTCTTCTATTATCTTCATTTTATCGTTATGCTGTGAAAATGAGCAATCAACATATCAACAATCAAACCTTCAAAATCTTGCATTCTCATGTAGGTGGAGAAGAGCAATGGAGATAAATCACATCTAGTGCGGAGATCGGTTTGCTTTGCTTTCTTGTTTTGATTTTCATGCTAGTGTGTGCTCTATTGTGCTAGTTAGGGTTTTGATATCTTGTTATTCTAGTTTTATATCTGATTTTTCCTAGCTACATTTGGTGAACCCGACGTGAATCATTTGATCTAGCTTGCTTTTTGCAGGTTTTATTGTTTTCTTTGTTGTAGATTTACTAGTTTCTGGATGAAACCTGAGGTTTTACAAATTTCATCATATCTTTCAGATGGATTCGTATTTCTCTACAATATTTTCGTAGAAGTTTAATAATCATCTCAACAGACTACAGTAAAGAAATTGAGGGGTTATCACCATTTTTTTAGGAGTTATCACTATTTTATGTTTTTTCATAAAATCAACTTTCTGACTGCAAATCAATGAATTTTTCAGAAATGTTTACATTTTTTAAAATCCCATGGAATTTCAATGGGGGTCTTGGTTTTATAGATTTAATTTAGAAGTCACATATAATGCGAAATAATCAAATCTTTGTTTTCTATATGTTTTTCACAAATCCGCATTTTCTAGTGCAAAACAAAGAATTTTTCTGATTTCTTTACATTTTTGGAAAGCTCTGAGAAAATTAGTAGGGGTTCCTTCTTTAAGTTTTTATTTTTCAGATCAATAAAATCTTCAAATAATCGAATCTAATTTGGTTATGTTAAAGACATGTATCTGAAATTGAAATTATCTGATGAGCTTGCTTTTTTTTATGGCTGCATTATAATATCATTTTTTTTATTTTGTAGGTGACCATAAGGAGCTTTAGTAGCAAAAATATTAGTCATACACATCAAATTGGAAAGCGAAAACTTTCAGGTGCAATCATTCTATTATCTTTATCTCTCATTTGATCAATCAATCTTGTTTGCAAAACACTTCAATTTGGGGCTTTAAAAAAAACATCTTGTTTGCAATCACACTTTAAAATTGGGCTTAAAAATAACCATTGTCTTCCATCACAGATTTTGACTTTGGGTTTAAAAAGAATAAGTGTTTGAACTGTTTTACACACATTTCAATTTTCTAAAGGGAAATTAACAACTGCTAGTGTGAATCAAATGTGTGTGTGATCAAATACACCTCACTTGGTTCGCTTTTGTCAAACCCTTCATAGGAGGCCTGCTAAGGGATTTCATCACCCCTAGGGATGACCTCAATCAAGGTGTGAATCAAAAGACACGCTTCTTTGAGAGTTAAAATCTTGTCACTCTTGGCTAAGCCCCAAAGAACTTTATACCTTTGGGAAGTGAAGGTGAAGGGTGGGTTACCCCTTTCTCCCGGCTGTGTGGCAAGATTTTTCTTTCAAATTATCCCTAGTCAACCTCATGCATCCTAGCTTAAAACCTAATTGGCCATACCCACTTGACTATTTCTAGGACTTGTTGATGTGTCTTCTTCAAGTGTGTGCTTAATCATCACATTCATAATTTCAAATTCAAACTTGCTTATGTGTCTTGCGTGCGTGATTCATGTGTGTACATGTGTAATCATTTGTCTGCAAATTTCCATATCAAGCTATGAACACCAACACATAAACATATCATTCTAATCATCTTAATCATCCTTTTTATAATCACATTCAAATCAATTTCACCCTAATCCTAGTCAAGCACTTGCTAAAATGGTCCTAATCCTTAATGATCTTAGTCACAAGCCCAAGGTCATACTTCAAGAAGCCCCTTCACCTAATCATGAAGATAATCCAAAACCATATATCCTCCAAGGTGGGTCAAACTTTTCTCCTAATGATGATGAAAATTTTGTAGATCTTAGTGATGATGAGAACTTTGCAGAAATCTTAGGTCATCTTAATGATACTTCTAACAAGGGAAATACCACCATAAGTTTGGAATCTTACACCATTCCATCTTCTAGTCCTCCATCACCATCTAATAAAGTGCCTATCTCAAAGCACACTAGTCTTACACCAACACCACCATCCAACTTCTCAAGCTCTAATCCATCAACCAAAGAATCATTTAATGGTTTTCTCCAAAGACTACTAGCATGGAAAAGACCATCCCCATGTCAAGCACCCATTAATGAGTTTACCAACGAACCTTTGAATGCTATGCCTATTATTCCAACTCCATCATGTGGTCAACAACCTATTGATCTTATATGTCTAAGTCAAATTCCATCATGCCCTCATGTTGTTGATCATAAAGAGCATACCAAGCCTCTTTTAGAGCCTTCCACTTCCATTTCTAGTCAAATCCAAGAGCTATGTCAAGATTATTATCCTAAGCATAAGGAAACATTAACCTCTCATTCTAATCAAGATCTAGGCCCTTCTAATGATCCCACTCATAACATACTTGATCATATTCATGATGAAGCTTCCCTCTATGATATAGATCCTACCTATGATCAAGAAGGCCATGATGACCCTCTTAGCCAACTCTATGCATTCCATGGTCAAGAGTCTATCACTTCACCTATCCATGAGCAAGAAACCTCCATTTCTCCTACAGACCCCCTACCTAGTCTTATCCATGATCCCACATTATCCACTTGTCATGATGAGAAACATGCCTCCCAAGTAAATGTAGAAGATCAAACCAATAGTGTGGATCTAAATGAACATAATCAAGATCCTAATGATCCTTCCACATCCACTATAAACCCCATTTCAAATCCACCAACATGTCCTATTGGTCTATCCATATTTATTCATGAATGTTCCTCCTTAGAACAACAAAAACCTTTATCCACTTCACCTTCTTCATTTAATAATGAACTCAAGTCTAATGTCCAAAACACACCTAGTCCCATTGTCCATCGTATGCTTCAAAACATGAACTACCAAGGTAAAGGTTTAGGCCTTCATGAACAAGGTATTTTGGAGCCAATCCATGTCAAGGTCCCTCCACACTCTTATGGCCTTGGATATACACCACAAGGACACCAATCTAAAGATGTTGGTGCTTCCTCCATCCATCATAAGTCCTCTTTCCACCATAAATCCTATCATATGCCTAAAACATATGTTGCCATCCCTCCTCCATCATCTTACAAATGTCAAAAGCATGTGACCGTACATCTTCCACCATCAACTTTACCACCATTGCTTCCAACTCCTAATAACCCTCCATCTAATCTACCTCCACTACTCCCAACACCTAATATCCCCATTATCCAATCCCCTTATCCACCTATCCATAAATCCTCTAAAAATTCTAATCATGACCAATCAATGCACACATTGTCTAAACATGAAGCTTCCACTCATTCCACCATACCCATGGGATTCAAAAGCAAAAAAATTGATGCCTCTAGCTATAAAGAAAAAAATCTGAAGGGTCCTCATGCCCTAGGACACAAAATAAAAGAATCAAAGAAAAATCCATCCAAAAATCAATATAAGCCCATACCTCCAAAAGAAAATGCCAAAACTAAAATGGTTTGGGTCCCTAAGAAAAAGGAAAACAAGTCAAATGACGCATCTACATCTCAAAAATTCCAACCATCCAATTCCACCTCACATTCCCACTCTATTCAAGAATCTCATATTCCATCCCACAAGAAAAATAAAAGTCATAAAAATATTAAGTCTATGTGGGTACCTAAAGCACTTCATCACCCATCTCCTAAGCAACCATCTCCATTGCTTCCTACACCCCCTCCACATCAAAATCTTCAACGTTTATCACAATGTGTGCAACCATTGGTCATGGTTCCCTTCCATTTCACAACAATTCCACATACCTCCATCTCCTCACCCTTCACTTATTATCCTACATACCTCCCTCATCACCTTCCTATGGTCCATGCTTTTGGCTAAGCCTCTCATTCATCTCCCCTACACAATCCACATCATAATCTGTCAATCCCTTCATAATCCACATCATAATCCATCATCTACCTACTCCATCTCCCTTTCATGTCATCCCTTACCAACATCTATGAGCATAATGACACTTGACATGGTCCATGCAATAACATCCATCTCTAGTGGGACTATCACCTTTCATGTAACTAGACACTTGAGTCCCTCCTATCCATATTCCCCTTCTATCCAAAAATCTAAAAAATAAAAATAAAATCAAAAAAGAAAAAGAAAAGAGAAATCCCTTCATCCAATGGTGAAAACCTAGTAAACAGGCGCCCTGGATAAGTACCATGATGAAAACCTGGAAAAAAGGCATCATGTGTAGGTTGATCTTCTATGTCACTTACACTTGGGGGCACTTTGTCTCATCTGCACTATCTATCCTATCATGTCATTTCTTATCATATCATGTCCATCCTACCTACCATATTTATCTATCATACCCATATACTTATCATATTGAGTCCATTCATCCTCTCTTCCTCTTTTTGATCTTTATAAAAATATGGGGCAAAATGTTGAAACATGCTTTGGATATCTTTTGATATACCTCATCCTTCCAAACAAGCCTATCATTATCCTAGTGTCATAAGTTTTGTCATGAAGAATCCTAAGTATTGTACCTAGAATGGGGCAAGTTATTCCTATGCAACATAGTCTTTGGAGATCACATTCTTTCCCTCTTATGATGCATACATCCATTTCATTTACTATGACCTATCCTTTTTTATCCATCCATATATAATGAGCCTTTTGTCCCTTATCCTATCACCCACCCTTTCATCCATCAATCCCATCTATCTCCTTGCACCTAGACTTGGTTTTCCCTTGTCATTGGTATCTAGTAAAAATTCTACCCAAATTGTCATCCTTTGACATCTCAAAACATTTCAAAAAAGTCTTGAAAAAAACTGCACAAAAATTGAAAAAGGTCTTGAAAAAAATCCAAAAAAATCAAAACATTTCAAAATCCAAAATCAAAATATTCCAAAATCCAAAAGATTAAAACATTTCAAAAAAAAAATCCAAAAAAAAAAAATTCAAAATCTAAAAAAATAAAAATCAAAACATTTCAAAATTAAAAATCAAATTTTTTTCAAAATCCAAAAAAATAAAAAATAAAAAAATTCCAAAAATCCAAAAAAATCAAAACATTTCAAAACTCCAAAAAAATCAAAAACATTTCAAAAATCCAAACATTTCAAGAATCCAAGCAATAAAATCAAACCATATCACTTCAACGCATCAAGTCAACTTCTTCAAATCAATTTTTTCATCAAATTATCTAATCACATCACTTCTTCTAATCAAATCCATTCTTCTAATCAATCACATCACTTCTTCTAATCAAACCCATTCTTCTAATGAATCTAATCATTATCATCAAATCAAATCATTTTTTCATCAATCCAATCAATCAAAATCATTCCAAGTAAATTATTCCTCAATTTAATTCAATAATCATCATCCAAATCTTCAAATCAAGCATCTTCAATCCTTCCAAGCAATAATCCAAATGCAAGTCAATCCTTAATCCATACCAACGAAGCTAATCAATCTTGCCAAATTATCCAATCACATCCTTTGGTCTTGATCCTAATCTTGTTGTAAACCCAATCAATCAGTCAATCATCCTTCTGTTGATCTAGGGATATATCGTTCCCCGCAATGACAACACTATCATCATCATCAATCAATCAATCAATTATTCTTGTGTTGATCTAGGGATATATCGTTCCCCATAATGACAACACTATCATCATCATTAGTCAATCAATTAATCATCGGTTTATAGCTTGACAGGGGCAATACCTTGTTTGTTTTTGTATCATTTGTACATGCTTGCTTGCTTGTGTGTTTTATCATTTCAATTTGCATTTGCATCAAATCTGAATCACTCCTAGCTAATATTCATATCTTGTATCTAGACAAGGTTGTATTATGTTGGGGCATGAGACACATCGTCACCTTGGTCCTTATACCTTGGTGCATAACGTCTAGTGCTATATCAAACATATGATTGCTCACTTTATTGCAGCATAACGTGTCATTTTTCTTTTTCATCTACTTCTTATCTTGTATCATTCATCTTATCCCTCCTTTATCATTTCATTCATTTCGAGAGAATATCCCTGTTTATGCAACCCACCTATCCTCTCGAAGGGGCATCATCATCATTATCATATCCTATATCATCATCCCATTCTTCATATCTTTTGCATCATCATATTCTTCTATCATCCCTTTCCTTCATTCATCATACTCCTCACTTCTTTAAGTGGTTGGGGCATCATCTTTTTTTCATCTATCCATACCTTTGCTTCTTTGAAATGATGTTACTCGACATAAATTTCACCATCTCGAACATCATCTCAAAGAGGGGCAAAATGTAGACACCCAAAAATTGTCCATGTCATAACATTACCTAGTCGATACATGACCTTGTAAAACATCTTGTAATATTTTACCCTAGGTCATTACATCATCCCACTTATCTCATTTATTCCACTTAATCACATTTCCAATTAATTAAATAAATCTCATTTATTTAATTAATTCCCTTTCACATGTCTCAAAATAATTCAAATTAAATATTTGAATTAATCCCTCACTTTTACCACATTGCAACACGTATCACATGACTACAACTCTTCATATGCATAAATAATTTAAATAATTTTATCATTTAAATTATGAGATTCCCACTCACATCCTATTTTTACCCCCATTCATTGTGCGTCATAAGCATATTTTCTTCCAAAATAAAGAATAAAATCCCACTTATTTCCTCACATCCTAATTTTGGTCTCATGCCATAACCCACTTAATGTGCGTCATAGACACTAAAATAAACTTTTAATCCTAGCCATACATGTCACAAATTTGATTTTTAATCTTGGCCATCGAATCATATCAGCCTTCTCCTATAAATCAAGTCTTTCATAGGCCATTTGGGGATCTTCTTCCAGCATCCTTACTCTGCCAAAATTCTTCTCGATCTTCTCATCTATCTATCTATTTTCTTCTATTATCTTCATTTTATCGTTATGCTGTGAAAATGAGCAATCAACATATCAACAATCAAACCTTCAAAATCTTGCATTCTCATGCAGGTGGAGAAGAGCAATGGAGATAAATCACATCTAGCGTGGATATCGGTTTGCTTTGCTTTCTTGTTTTCATTTTCATGCTAATGTGTGCTCTATTGTGCTAGTTAGGGTTTTGATATCTTGTTATTCTAGTTTTATATTTGATTTTCCCTAGCTACATTTGGTGAACCCAACGTGAACCCTAGGGTTTTGATATCTTGTTATTCTAGTTTTATATCTGTTTTTCATCATCATTATCATATCCTATATCATCATCCCATTCTTCATATCTTTTGCATCATCATATTCTTCTATCATCCCTTTCCTTCATTCATCATACTCCTCACTTCTTTAAGTGGTTGGGGCATCATCTTTTTTTCATCTATCCATACCTTTGCTTCTTTGAAATGATGTTACTCGACATAAATTTCACCATCTCGAACATCATCTCAAAGAGGGGCAAAATGTAGACACCCAAAAATTGTCCATGTCATAACATTACCTAGTCGATACATGACCTTGTAAAACATCTTGTAATATTTTACCCTAGGTCATTACATCATCCCACTTATCTCATTTATTCCACTTAATCACATTTCCAATTAATTAAATAAATCTCATTTATTTAATTAATTCCCTTTCACATGTCTCAAAATAATTCAAATTAAATATTTGAATTAATCCCTCACTTTTACCACATTGCAACACGTGTCACATGACTACAACTCTTCACATGCATAAATAATTTAAATAATTTTATTATTTAAATTATGAGATTCCCACTCACATCCTATTTTTACCCCCATTCATTGTGCGTCATAAGCATTTTTTCTTCCAAAATAAAGAATAGAATCCCACTTATTTCCTCACATCCTAATTTTGGTCTCATGTCATAATCCACTTAATGTGCGTCATAGACACTAAAATAAACTTTTAATCCTAGCCATACATGTCACAAATTTGACTTTTAATCTTGGCCATCGAATCAAATCAGCCTTCTCCTATAAATCAAGCCTTTCATAGGCCATTTGGGGATCTTCTTCCAGCATCCTTATTCTGCCAAAATTATTCTCGATCTTCTCATTTATCTATCTATTTTCTTCTATTATCTTCATTTTATCGTTATGCTGTGAAAATGAGCAATCAACATATCAACAATCAAACCTTCAAAATCTTGCATTCTCATGCAGGTGGAGAAGAGCAATGGAGATAAATCGCATCTAGTGTGGAGATCGGTTTGTTTTGCTTTCTTGTTTTGATTTTCATGCTAGTGTGTGCTCTATTGTGCTAGTTAGGGTTTTGATATCTTGTTATTCTAATTTTATATATGATTTTCCCTAGCTACAGATTTATGCTCATTCCATGCAGAAACCATAGGGTTAATGGTTTCAACCAATTGCGTAACTTGCTCACTGAGACCTAATATGAAACTGATTACCTTTTGGTACCCTAGTTCATATAAGTTGACATGATCTATAGATGCTCCTATTGGGCATTGAATAGATGGTTGTGAAATCTCTCTTGACGAACTAGATTTCAAGTTCATCCTACTCTTAGATTTACTAGTGTAGACACATAAAAATGACCTAAGCCTGCAAGCACTATTTTACCACCTTTTCATCCTAGCATAATTATGATATTTTAATTATGTTTCTAACCCACCTTCGACTATTAATTAAATAATTCATAATTATTTAATTAATTCATGCCTTTTTATTCTTCATGATTATTAAATAAATAGATCATATTTATTGATTTAATGTGTCACTAATTATCTAAAGTCTTCTCATAATTAAATAAAATTCGTATTTTATTTAATTAATCTTAGCCATTTATATCTTCCTAATTATTTCATAAATATATTTTATTTATTTATTTAATGTGTCACTAATTTCTAAGTTTTTTTTTTAATTAAATAGATTTATTAATTTATTTAATTAAATCAATCACCTCTTCTAAATTAAATAATTATTCTTAATTATTTAATTGCCTTATTTGACATTTCCTTCATTTTAAATAAAACGATTTATTTAAAATGATTTTACATGCGTAACTACCTCTTCTTTTAGTAAAAAATCTTCAAATCAATTATTTACTCTCACCAAATCCATATTTTGAATTAATTGTAATTCAAAATGATAATATTCTTTTACAAATCAAGTAATTACTAAAATTATTGATTTTTTAAATTTCATTTTCTTGTTCAAATCCTATCTTCTTGATTTTACTAATTTTTTATCTCACTGTCACTTTTATTCTCCATCCTTGATTTAATTTCTTAAATTAAATCTTGTCCACTCCTTTGGAAATATTAACCTAACCCTAATTGAGAGTAGCCATTTTTGAATCTTGACCATTGATTCTAAGGCATTTCTCAATCTTTCATCTCGTTCGTCCATCCAAAATTGCATTTGCTATAAAATTTCAATTTTGTTCTTGTAATTAGGGAAAATCAGATATAAAACTAGAATAACAAGATATGAAAACCCTAACAAGCACAATAAAGCACACACTAGTATGAAAATAAAAACAAGAAAGCAAAGCAAACCGATCTCCAAGCTAGGTTTGATTTATCTCCATTGCTCTTCTCCACTTGCATGAGAATGCAAGATTTTGAAGGTTTGATTGTTGATATGTTGATTGCTAATTTTCGCAGCATAATGATAAGATGAATATGATAGAAGAAAAATAGATAGATAGATAGATAAGAAGAAATTTTGGCAGAGTAAGGATGCTGAAAGAAGATCCCCAAATGGCATGTGAAAGGATTGATTTATAGGAGAAGACTGATTTGATTCGATAGCCAAGATTAAAAGTCAAATTTGTGATATGTATGGCTAGGATTAAAAGTTTATTTTAGTGTCTATGACGCACATTAAGTGGATTATGACATGAGAATAAAATTAAGATGTGAGGAAATAAGTGGGATTCTATTCTTTATTTTGGAAGAAAATATGCTTATGACGCACAATGAATGGGGGTAAAAATAGGATGTGAGTGGGAATCTCATAATTTAAATAATAAAATTATTTGAATTATGTGTGCATGTGAAGAGTTGTAGTCATGTGACACATGTTGCAATGTGGTAAAAGTGAGAGATTAATTCAAATATTTAATTTGAATTATTTTGAGACATGTGAAGGGGAATTAATTAAATAAATGAGATTTATTTAATTAATTGGGAAGGTGATTAAGTGGAATAAATGAGATAAATGGGATAGTGTAATGACCTAGGATAAAATATTACAAAATGTCTTACAAGGTCATGTATCGACTAGGTAATGTTATGACATGGACAATTTTAGGTGTCTACATTTTGCCCCTCTTTGAGATGATGTTTGAGATTTATGTCGAGTAACATCATTTCAAAGAAGTTAAGGTATGGATAGATGAAAAAAAATGATGCCCCAACCACTTGAAGAAGTGAAGGAGTATGATGAATGAAGGAAGGGATGATAGAAGAATATGATGATGCAAAAGATATGAAGAAATGGGATGATGATATAGGATATGATAATGATGATGATGCCCCCTCGAGAGGATAGGTCGGTTGGACAAACACAAATATTCTCTCGAAATGAATGAGACGATAAAGGAGGGATAAGATGAATGATATAAGATAAGAAGTAGATGAAAAAGAAAAATGACACGCTATGTTGCAATAAAGTGAGCAATCATATGTTTGATATAGCACTAGACGTTATGCACCAAGGTATAAAGGACCAAGGTGACATTGTGTCTCATGCCCCAACATAATACAACCTTGTCTAGATACAAGATATGAATATTAGTTGGGAGTGATTCAGATTTGATGCAACTGCAAATTAAAATGATAACACACACAAGCAAGCAAGCAAGCATGCACAAATGATACAAAAACAAACAAGGTATTGCCCCTGTCAAGCTGTAAACCGATGATTAAGTGATTGACTGATGATGATGATGATAGTGTTGTCATTGTGGGGAATGATATATCCCTAGATCAACACAAGGATGATTGATTGATGATGATAATGTTGTCATTGCGGGGAACGATATATCCCTAGATCAACACAAGGATGATTGATTGATGATTGATTGGGTTTACAACAAGATTAGGATCAAGACCGAAATGTGATTGGATAATTTGGCAAGATTGATTAGCTTCATTGGTATGGATTAAGGATTGACTTGCATTTGGATTATTGCTTGGAAGGATTGAAGATGCTTGATTTGAAGATTTGGATGATGATTGTTGAATTAAATTGAGGAATAATTTACTTGGAATGATTTTGATTGATTGGATTGATGAAGAAATGATTTGATTTGATGATAATGATTAGATTGATTAGAAGAATAGGTTTGATTAAAGAAGTGATGTGATTGATTTTATTGTTTGGATTTTTGAAATGTTTTAATTTTTTGGATTTTGGAATATTTTGATTTTTTTGGATTTTTGAAATGTTTTGATTTTTGAAATGTTTTAATTTTTTGGATTTTTGGAATATTTTGATTTTTTTGGATTTTTGAAATGTTTTGATTTTTTTTGGATTTTTTCAGGACCTTTTTCATTTTATTTTTTTGCATTTTTTCAAGACTTTTTTGAAATGTTTTGAGATGTCAATGGATGACAATTCGGGTAGCCTTTGTGCTAGATACCAATGACAAGGGAAAACCAAGTCTAGGTGCAAGGAGATAGAGGAGATTGATGGATGAAAGGGTGGGTGATAGGATAAGGGACAAAAGGCTCGTGATATATGGATGGATACAAAGGATAGGTCATAATGAATGAAATGGATGTATGCATCATAGGAGAGCAAGGATGTGATCTCCAAAGACTATGTCGCATAGGAATAACATGCCCCATTCTAGGTACAATACTTAGGACTTTTCATGGCAAAGGTTATGACACTAGGATAATGGTAGGCTTGTTTGGAAGGATGAGGTATATCAAAAGATATCCAAAGCATGTTTCAACATTTTGCCCCATATTTTGATCAAGATCAAAAAGAGGGAGAGAGGATGAATGGACTCAATATGATAAGTATATGGGTATGATGGATAAAGATGGTAGGTAGGATGGAAATGATATGATAAGAAATGACATGATAGGATAGATAGTGCAGATGAGACAAAGTGCCCCCAAGTGTAAGTGACATAGAAGATCAACCTACACATGATGCCTTTTTTCCAGGTTTTCATCATGGTACTTATCCAGGTCGCCTGTTTACTAGGTTTTCACCGTTGGATGAAGGGATTTCTCTTTTCTTTTTCTTTTTTGATTTTATTTTTATTTTTTTGATTTTTGGATAGAAGGGGAATATGGATAGGAGGGACTCAAGTGTCTAGTTCCATGAAAGGTGATAGTCCCACTAGAGATGGATTTTATCGCATGGACCATGTCAAGTGTCATTATGCTCATAGATGTTGGTAAGGGATGACATGAAAGGGAGATGGAGTAGGTAGATGATGGATTATGATGTGGATTATGAAGGGATTGACGGATTATGATGTGGATTATGAAGGTATTGACGGATTATGATGTGGATTATGTAGGGGAGATGAATGGGAGGCTTAGCCAAAAGAATGGACCATAGGAAGGCTTAGAGGATATGAATGGGAGGCTTAGCCAAAAGAAGTGGAAGGCTCTAGAATAGGCTTGGTATGATTTTTATGATCAATAGGTTGTGGACCACATGATGGAGTTGGAAGAATAGGCATGACATTCAAAGGTTCGTTGGTAAGCTCATTAATGGGTGCTTGACATGGGGATGGTCTTTTCCGTGCTAGTAGTCTTTGGAGAAAATCATTAAAGGGTTCTTTGGTTGATGGATTAGAGCTTGAGAAGTTGGATGGTGGTGTTGGTGTAGGACTAGTGTGCTTTGAGATAGGAATTTTATTAGATGGTGATGGAGGACTAGTAGATGGAATGGTGTATGATTCCAAATTTATGGTGGTATATCCCTTGTCAATAGCATCATTAAGGTGACCTAGGATTTCAACAAAGTTTTCATCATCACTAGGATCTACAACGTCCTTATCATCACTAAGATCTACAAAGTTCTCATCATCACTAGGAGTAAAGTTTGACCCACCTTGGAGGATATATGGTTTTGGATTATCTTCATGATTAGGTGAAGGGGCTTCTCGAAGTATGACCTTGGGCTTGTGACTAAGATCATTAAGGATTAGGACCATTTTAGCAAGTGCTTGACTAGGATTAGGGTGAAATTGATTTGAATGTGATTATAAAAAGGATGATTAAGATGATTAGAATGATATGTTTATGTGTTGGTGTTCATAGCTTGATATGGCGATTTGCAGACAAATGATTACACATGTACACACATGAATCACACACGCAAGACACATAAGCAAGTTTGAATTTGAAATTATGAATGTGATGATTAAGCACACACTTGAATAAGACACATCAACAAGTCCTAGAAATAGTCAAGTGGGTATGGCCAATAAGGTTTTAAGCTAGGATGCACGAGGTTGACTAGGGATAATTTGAAAGAAAAATCTTGCCACACAACCGGGAGAAAGGGGTAACCCACCCTTCACCTTCACTTCCCAAAGGTATAAAGTTCTTTGGGGCTTAGCCAAGAGTGACAAGATTTTAACTCTCAAAGAAGCATGTCTTTCGATTCACACCTTGATTGAGGTCGTCCCTAGGCGTGATGAAATCCCCTAGCAGGCCTCCTATGAAGGGTTTGACAAAAGTGAACCAAGTGAGGTGTTTTTGATCACACACACATTTGATTCACACTAGCAGTTGTTAATTTCCCTTTAGAAAATTGAAATGTGTGTAAAACAGTTCAAACACCTATTCTTTTTAAACCCAAAGTCAAAATGTGTGATGGAAGACGATGGTTATTTTTAAGCCCAATTTCAAAGTGTGATTGAAAATAAGATGTTCATTTTAAAGCTCCAAATTCAAGTGTTTTGCAAACAGAATTGATTAATTAAATGAGAGATAAAGATAATAGAATGAGTGCACCCAAAAAATTTCGCTTTCCAATTTGATGTGTGTGAATGGTATTGCTGCTACTATAGCTCCTTATGATCACATGCAAAATTAAAAAATGATATTAGAATGCAGCCAAAACAAAAAGTTCATCAGGAAATTTCAATTTCAGATACACGTTTTTATCATAACTAAATTAGATTCGATTATTTGAAGATTTTATTGATCTAAAAAATAAAAACTCAAAGAAGGAACCTCTACTAATTTTTTGAGAGTTTTCCAGAAATGTAAAGAAGTTAGAAAAATTCTTTATTTTGCACCAGAAAATGCAGATTTGTGAAAAACATGTAGAAAACAAAGATTGGATTATTTCACATTATATTTGACTTCTAAATTAAATCTGTAAAACCAAGACCCCCATTAAAATTTTACGATCTTTCCAAAAACGTAAACATTTCTGGAAAATTTGTTAATTTGCAGCCAGAAAGTTAATTTTATGAAAAAACATAAAATAGTGATAACTTCTACAAAAATGTTGATAAACCCTCCATTTCTTTACTGTAGCCCGTTGAGATGATTATTAAGCTTTTGTGAAAATATTGTAGAGAAATACACAACCATTTGAAAGATATGATGAAATTTGCAAAACTTCGGGTTTCATCCAAAAACTGGTAAATCTGCAACAAAAAAATAATAAAACCTACAAAAAGCAAGCTAGATCAAAGGATTCACGTCAGGTTCACCAAATGTAATTAGAGAAAATCAGATATAAAACTAAAACAACAAGATATGAAAACCCTAACAAGCATAATAGAGCACACACTAACATGAAAATCAAAACAAGAAAGCAAAGCAAACCGATCTCCAAGCTAGATTTGATTTATCTCCATTGTTGTTCTCCACTTGCATGAGAATGCAAGATTTTGAAGGTTTGATTGTTGATATGTTGATTGCTCATTTTCGCAACATAATGATAAGATGAATATGATAGAAGAAAAATAGATAGATAGATAGATAGATAAGAAGAAATTTTGGCAGAGTAAGGATGTTGAAAGATGATTCCCCAAATGGCATGTGAAAGGCTTGATTTATAGGAGAAGACTGATTTGATTCAATGGCCAAGATTAAAAGTCAAATTTGTGATATGTATGGCTAGGATTAAAAGTTTATTTTAGTGTCTATGACGCACATTAAGTGGATTATGACATGAGACTAAAATTAAGATGTGAGGAAATAAGTGGGATTTTATTCTTTATTTTGGAAGAAAATATGCTTATGACGCACAATGAATGGGGGTAAAAATAAGATGTGAGTGGAAATCTCATAATTTAAATAATAAAATTATTTGAATTATGTGTGCATGTGAAGAGTTGTAGTCATGTAACACATGTTGCAATGTGGTAAAAGTGAGAGATAATTCAAATATTTAATTTGAATTATTTTGAGACATGTGAAGGGGAATTAATTAAATAAATGAGATTTATTTAATTAATTGGGAAGGTGATTAAGTGGAATAAATGAGATAAATGGGATAATGTAATGACCTAGGATAAAATATTAAAAATTGTCTTACAAGGTCATGTATCGACTAGGCTAATTTATGACATGGACAATTTTAGGTGTCTACAGTCCTCATTTTTGACATCCATGAATCTCTTGATTTCTTAGCCTTTTATTTGCTTAATCTCTCTTGCATTCTAGAATTGTCAATTAGCTACTTTCATTTAGAATTAAATTTATTTTGCAATAGTACTTAGGAAATCCTTCAAAACTTTGCTAGGCCATGTCATAAACTTAGATTCTTATCATAATCTGAGGGCACAACCATCATCATAGAAAGCTAGAAGGTGCAATGGAAGTCAGCCATGGAGGAGGAAGGATTTGGGCGAGATTGTTTCATGTTTTCCTTCTTTATTTTCCTATGCATTTCATTGATTTGTGGGTTTTGACATAATATGCATACATGTGTGTACTAATTTGATCTTGCAAAAATCCTCAATCACAACTAGAATCTAGTGCTGCCATATAATTGACAATATCTTTTGCACTTGCTTCTTTATTACTATTTTCCACCTAAAATACAATGCCAATTCAAGCTATAGTCAATTCAATAAAAAATTGAATAAATAACACAATGTAAATTGAACCAAAAATCCATACACTTACTACAAATTTGTCCATTTTGGTGTGCAACCCACCTCGGCCAAATGTATATCTAGTCCTCACATTCTCTTTTTCTCTTGCCTATGTCACTCTTTACCAAATATTCTTTGGAATGCATACTTTCTCTCAATGCATCCTAGTCTTTAGGAGATAGAATGAAGTCAAACCTCTATTTTCTGAATATGATTATTTTTCTATAACTGTATCTATAATTGTTCATCAAAATTCTCATTGTTTGCTTGTAATATTTTCTAGAGATTTGTCCACCAGTAGTCTCAAAAGTATTTTCCATTTTTTGTATAACATTTTCCACAACTCGTGGGTCTTTCTCTACAAAATTTGATT
>VCHN02000974.1:0-27002 GCA_007115665.2 Sequoiadendron giganteum
TCGGGAAAACTGCCCAATCACACAGCCACAACGAGGAATGTCTACTCAAAAAGAAAAAGATTGAAATCTCTATTCATATAAATCATTCAAATCCCCACGATTACAATCAAATCGAATTACAGTCTTATCAAAAAATACAATAAAATCAGTTCAAAACAATAATTGTTAATTTTATCTCTAATCTGTAGAAAGAATCTGTCCACAAAATTCCGTTGTACAAGCCCCGAATCCCAAATCAATCGAAAAATGCCTCTTTGCGAATCTCTATAATTTTTTTTCTCTCCCTCTTTTCGAATGCTACCAATAGAGTGAAAAATTATCGTTATATGGCCGTTGGGAAGGAAATTGAACCGCATGTAACCGAATTGTCTTGTCACAGTCAGTTTTTAAAATATTCGAAAACACTTGTTGGAGCTTCTTTGGGCACCGGGAACCACCATTGATCGGAAGGTTCCCATGCCACTGAAGACTTTGAGTGTCTTTGCCGCTATTGTTGGGGTTTCCGGTACCATCAAGAACCAACACTAAGAACATATTGGAGGTTCCCACCTCCTTAATAACTTTCAAATGTTTTACTTAAATCTTCGTCGGGGATTTCACCCTCTATGGGAACCAAGCATGATGCACTTGATCGAGGTCTCCTATCCTAATAGGAAATATGGGAAGTGTTGTCGTTTATTCCTGAAGTCAGAGGTTTTAAGCTCTTTAGGGACCGAGAACTAGGAATCATTCCCAGTTGGAGGTTCCGCCTTTAGTAGGAACCAAGATCCTTAGCTTTGTTGGGGTTCTCCACACTATTAAGAACTCTTTGAAAAAACATCAGGGGTTCTTGTATAGATGTGAACCAAGAACCTCACAACTTATTGGAGGTGTTGACGTGCCTTTTGTGACAGTGCCAGCACAGAATAAAGTTGCCCAACGGTCACTCTATTCTCTCTTGATCAAAGTGTCCCACATGCTAAGATTGCTTGAAAGTTCATGTGTTCGACTCCAAGGTTCCTTTTATCGCGAATAGACTCAGTTAGTTGATGTGTTTTGCTGGTTATTTCAAGGGGACTTATGTAGTTGTTCGATTCTCATTATTAGTAATTGGGACATATTAGATGATTTGGCCGATATCGGATTACGGTATCTAAGCCCGGCCTTCGGAAAATCTTGAGAATTTAAAGAGGAATGGGATAGGGATTCTACAAATCTACTTCTAAAGGGTGGAGGGGCCGAGGATGCGACCAAACAATCTTCAAATAAACTTTGCTTTGTCTTCTTCGAACAACTCAGACAAAGTTGGTGCAATCTTCAAAGGATGAGAAAATGTTCAAATTATGACACAACACGTTCATACCGTCAACACGACGCATACAAACACATGAACCATAATCGAAGTTAAGTGCTGATACTCCAGTTGACCACGCAAGGCGAACTTACCATCATTTCCATCGCAACGGAAAACCCTAAAATCAAGTCCATTCTGAACCCAAACCAAAACCACTTGAGCGGACAACTCAAGGGAAGAAACACCAAAACCAAAAACCCAAAGGGCAACAAACCAAAACCAAAACCCAAAAAGGGAACGGGAACAAAACAACCTAATCTACTATGTACAAAGTAGGATCCAGGAGGGATCCTACGCTTGGAAATAATGCTTGAGGAACTGCCCATTGACTGGCAATGGGATATCCTCTCCTGTTAGCGTTTTCAATCTGAATGCATTATCTCCCAGGATCTCAGAAACCTGATACGGGCCCAACCACAATTTATCGAACTTGTCGTGATCACCTCTTCTTTCGTGGGCTTTATCCCAACATAAAACTAAATCTGAAATCCTGAAGGCCTTAACCTTGGCCTGCTTGTCGAACCATCTTTTCACGACTCCTTGGTGCTTAGCCAGATTTTCCAATGCCTCATCTCTTTTCTCCTCCAAGTGCATCAACTGAGACAACCTGACTTGAATTCGGTCTTCGCCTTCCAGATACTCCTGAATAAACTGGAGAGTAGGGATCCTTAATTGAGCTGGGAAGACGGGGTCTTGCCCATACACCAAATGGTAGGGAGATGTTCCCAAAGAATTCTTCGTTCTAATTCGGTCTGCCCACAAGGCAAACCTCAACTGTGTGTGCCAATCCTTGGGGTTCTTATCCAACAGTTTCTTGATAGCATTCAGCAAATTCTTATTTGTGGACTCTGCAAGTCCATTTCCTTGGGGGTAGTAGTTGGATGAGAACTTCAGTGCAATCCCATACTCAAACGCCCAATTTGAAAACTTCAATGATGAAAAGGCGGGGCCGTTGTCGCACACCAAAGCGTGGGGGCATCCAAACCTTGTAATAATATTCTCTTCGAGGAACTTAATGACTACATCTGTGGTGGAAAGCTTGAGAGCTTGAGCCTCTGTCCATTTGGTGCAGTAGTCGGTGGCTGTCAGTATGTACCTGTGCTGTGCCGAGGACGGTGGGTTAATCATTCCAATAAAGTCCAACCCCCACTTGGCAAATGGTTTGACTTCAATCACTGGTTGCAAGGGCATAGCCGGATTCTTTTCTCTGTACGCAGCTGTCTGACAAATGTGACAAGCCTTTACATGCTCGTAAGCATCCTTAAAAAGTGTGGGCCAATAATACCCAGCCCTTGAAATCTGATGAGCGGTGGCCAAACCACCTCCGTGACCTGTCCCGAATTTCTCGTGGAAATGTTCCATAAGCTGCTTAGCTTCTCTTTTTCCTACACATCTCAAATATATACCTTCGTGATTTCTTCTATAAAGTACTGATCCCTGCAGCATGAATCTCTGGCTCTTCATTCTTAAAGTCCTTCGTTGCACTGGATTCAAATGTGAAGGACACCTTTGGTTCAACAAATAGTAAACAGTGTCATCGTACCATTCTCCTGGGGACACCTCTTCCAGTATATATGTTTGTTGTACCAGCCCAGGTCCTGCCATTGCAATTGTTTGTGCCAATGCTTGTCCTCGGACTAACTTCATCGGCTGTATCTCTATGTCATATTCTTGCAAGCTGGCGACCCACTTGCCTCTTCTTTCTCCTAATTCATTTTGCATTAGTAATGTCTTTACTGTGGCATCTGGAACTATTGCATGTACTTTGCTCCTTAGGATGTAGTGCCTGAACTTCTTAGCTGCTTTTACTAGAGCGTAAGCTTGCTTTTCTACATCGGCGTACCTTAATTCTGCTTCCTTCAATGGAGTACTCATGAAAGCAATTGGGTGTTCATCCTTTTCTTCCGCTCTCTGGGTCAAGACCGCTGCGCAAGTGTGTTCTGAAGCAAAGGAGTACAAGTAGAATGGTTTTGAGTAATCCGGACTAACTAGCACCGGAGCATCTACTATTGCTTGTTTGATTTCTTCGAACGCCTTCTTTGTGAGAGGGGTCCATTCTATCTTTGCATCCTTTTCAGCATTTCATTTAGTGGTCTGACAATCTCGGCGAATCCAGTTATGAATTTTCTCACAAAATTAATCTTGCCAAAGAACGACCTCAACTCTTTCTGACTCCCTGGCATGCCGATCTTTGAAATTGCCTCAATGCGGTCTGGGTCAATTGATATGCCCTGTTCTGAGAGGACATGTCCTAACAATTTTCCTTCGGTGACTCCGAATACGCACTTCTTTGAATTGAGAGACATACCAAATCTTCTGCATCTCTGGAAGATCTTTCTCAAGTCTTCAACATGATCCTCCCTCTTTTTGGAGAACACTGTCAAGTCATCCATGTATATAATAATGCATTTTCCAACTAAGTCTCTGAAAGCGATGTCCATAGCTCGTTGAAATGTGGCCCCGGCGTTGATTAGGCCAAAAGGCATTCTTCTGTAAGCGAATGTTCCCCACTTAGGGGTGAAAGCTGTTTTTAGTCTATCTGCTTCTTCAACCATTACCTGGTTGTAACCTGAATAACCGTCCAAAAAGGACATCATCTGGGAACCATTTACAATCTGCAAAACCTCATCCAACGAGGGCAAGGGATAGTTATCCTTCTCGGATGCGCTGTTTAGGTTGCGGAAGTCAACACATAACCTTATCTCTCCGTTCTTCTTCCTGACGGGCACTAGATGGGCGACCCACGTTGAGTGCCTTATTGGGAAGATTATTCTGGCCGAAAGGAGCTTCCTTACCTCCTGATATATCAACGGTTCCAATAGCGGGTTTACTGGCCTTTGTCTTTGCCTGAATGGTTTATTTCCCGGCTTCAACGGGATCGTGTGCGTGATCAAGGTAGTGTCATATGTCTTTAAGTCTTCGTAGCCCCAGGCTACCACATCAAAGAACTCTCTCAATGCTTGCACTATTCCTTCTCTTTCTTTTGGGGTGCATACTTTCCCCACAAATACATTCTTTACTTGCTCACTAGTTCCCAAGTTGATTGTCTCACATTCATCCCCTTGGGTGCTTTGATTCCTACTTAGTTTATCAGGGTCAAAGAGTCTTTCTAACTCCACCATGCCCCTAGGAATGACATTTGTCTTCAAATTTAAGATCCCTTCGGTGTCAAATTCCGCTTCTTCGGTTTCTTCTTCGTCTATAATCTGTGCTTCAAACACCCCTGAGTTAGTCAAGAATTCCAAAATCTGCTTATCATCATCAAACACCTGGAAATTCTTTATATTATCTGGAACTGAAGGTGTGGAGATCAATTCAATTGTGAACTTCTTTAGACCTTCCAACTCTAATGGCTCTAGTGAACTGGCCGCCTGCGCGAGAGAATTAGCCACTGGATTTTTAGCTCTGTATACTTGCTTGATATTGAATGCATCGAAGCTTTCGATCAAGTCCCAGACTCTGTTCCGATACCGTCCCAATCTCTTGTCGTGGCAAGCATACTGTTTTCTTACTTGGCGGACCACTATGTTGGAATCTCCAATGGCATGTACAATTTTGGCACCTTTCTCTATAGCGAGGATCAACCCATGAATCAAAGATTCATACTCAGTAACGTTATTGGTGCAAGGGAACTGGAGCCTACAAGCACCTAGATATGCCTCTCCCTTGGGGCTGATGAGTTCAAACCCTGCTCCATTCCCTTTGTTGGACTTTGATCCATCAAATCTCAGAGTCCAAACTTGATCTTCTATATGAATGCTATGGGTATTGGGACCATTTTTCTCCATTGTGGGCTCGATCTTCTCACTTTCTACCCATTCCTTTGTCAGGGAGCTTTTCTTCTCATTTATTTCTTCTAGTCCTTCCACCAAAGAGACTTGTGGAACTCTCTTTGAAACTTCTTCAATGGCCGTTCTACACATGGCGCATGTGAATTCTGGGTGGAATGCCTCATGGATCCTACACCAATTGGGCATTAACATACTGCTGATGGAAACATTCTTCCCTGATTCCATCTTTTGCTTGACATTCTTTAGCACAAAGTTTCTAAAATTTTCAAACATCCCCTCACCATCGCTTGAGTCATCCTCAATCAATATTTCAGTAGAGGGAGACGTACCTTCCAAGTGTTTTTCTTGATTTACACTTTGCAACATGAGGACTTCCTATTTCACGGGCTTGTATGAACCCAAATCAGTCTCTGCAAACAATACCTCATTGTTATCACCATATTCAGTAATCATCAACCGGAGCCGTGGTGTGCTTTCCGCTCTTATTTGGTTAGGGATTCCCCTCCAAGGCAGCCACATGTGAGAAAAGTCGGTGGCGATATATCCGTTCAACTTTCGGCACCAGTCTCTGCTAAGCAGCATGCCGTACCCGTCTGGTATATCTACAACAGAAATATCAATACGGCCTTGGATTCTAGGATCCGCGGCTAGCTGCATGTGAATGTCGTTTAGTTCCCCAACAACAGGAACTTCAGGTTTATCCAATTGAGTTACTTTCTTGTTGGTGTGGAGCGGGATTAGGCCCAATCTTTCGCATACCTTCAAAGGCATGACGTTGCTTGAAGCTCCAGAATCGATCAAACAATTGTGTAACATTTTTCCGAATATTCTGACTGAAACCAAGAATGGGGCCGGTTCATCCTTTCCTTGATAAAACACTACTGGTTTTCTTCTTTCATCCGCTACTTCATTTTTCCTTTCATCTTTATGGTCCGAATGGACTTGCTTGCCTTGAGTCATATTTCTCGCATTCTGTTTCTGCTTCATGGCATCATCAGCTTGAGAGTTTTTCTCAATCTCGGCCTTTCCGGGAGTGCCTGTAGAATTTAATACCATACCCTCAAAGTTCTGATATTGTTGTGGTTCCTCCCAAGAATCGTAGGAGGTTTGTGGCACACTTTGCACCACATTTGTGTTCTGTGCAGGACGAGGCTGCGTGACAACCTGGGGGTGTCTTGGCATGTTAGGTGCCTCTTGCGAAGTGCTTCTTGTGGTGGGGATTTCAGTCAATGTCCCTAAGAGAGTCTCTCTTATTTCTTGGACCTTCATCAACTCATAGAGTGGTAAACTGACCTTTATCTTCTTAAATTCTTCCAGTATAAAGGAGCTCAGCTTTCTTATATCTTCTCTAGGAGGATTCTCCTTTTGTCCTCGGATTAACTGGTAAACTGGCTGTTGAGGCATCTGCGGTCCATTTGATCTTGTTTGTGTGGGACCCTGCTGTCTATATTCCGGAGAGTCTTTGGGTGCCATTGGCACGTTGCTCGCATTAGGATGCGGCGGTGTGGTAAAGTTGTTTGGTGGCGTTGACGAAGTCAATGGTTCCCTTTGAGGATAACCTCTCTGATACACTTTAGGGGGCCCACCATCAGTGGTCTGGAGAGCTTGCACTTCCCTGATTCCTTCTACCAAGACGCTGTTGTTAAGAGGCGGGAAACTATAGCCGTCTCTGCTTAGGGGCTCATCTGGTGATGCGTACGTGACATGAGCCTCTGAAGGCGTTTGAGCCTCTGGCGTCCCCGCGGGACCATTTGCCGAAGCTGGTGGAAACCTCTGATTAACCGACGGAGGTGTATAACTTTGGAATTCAGGTGGAAACTTGAAGTCTTCCAAGATCAGGGCTTGATCATACCGGGGTGTTGGAACTATTTCATACCCCGTGATTGGAGAATTCTCCACTGGTTCTGTATTTTTCACTTCTCCTCTGAAGATGTCAGCAGCGACTTGGAACTCGTGGCATTGCAACTCAGAGTGCTGACTAGTGTTGTGCAATCTACACCATCCTGACAAGGCGGCCTCCGCCAGGTATACTCTGTCTGTCGGACGGTTCTCAGGAGGCGGTGGGTTATCCAGCGGTGTAGGAACACCTCCATTGTTGGGTCCCGTATTCCAGGATCTCTTCTGGAATCCTTGATTGTTATTTCTATACCCATGATTGTTCTCCTGATTGTATCCTTGATGAGCATCATGGTGATGATTGGGAGGATTATTCTGATATCCTCGGTTAGCACCTTGGTGTGCTTGATTGTTCCTTTGCATGGCTTGAATCTGATTATTTTGATTTCTGAGGTATGTCACCTCTGTTGACAGTTTCTTTACTTGTTCCACCAGACCTTTTATTTCATCTCTTTCCTCTTGAGTCTGTGTCGACGGTACTGTGTTTTGCAGATAGACCGGCTGTGCAATTGACGCTTGAGATGAAGGTACTCCAGGGTGGGGAACCAACTGATTTGATGGCGCGGTCGCCTGGTAAGATGGTTGTGGAGCTGGATTTAATGCTGGAATTTGCTGATTCCAGGTCTGTATCTGACCGCTCGCAGAACTTAAGCCAGTGTATAGTGAGGGACCAGTTGTATTTTGTCCCATGTTCTGGCTCACTTCAACTGCCTTAGCATAAGCTAAGTTCATATCGGCGGGAGCGGGGTGAGCTTCTCTCACAAACATTGCAGTTAAGGGGTCCAATGCGGCGTAGTAGCTTTCTCTAGCATCCGTGATAGTGTAAGGAGTTCGTAATCTTGTGAGAGCCTTCTGGAATCTATTGTTAAACACATGAATGGGCTCTTTTTCCTGCCTCCTTACTTCTACAAACTGTCTGAACAATTCTGCGGGAGTGATGGGAATACCAAACTTTCCGATGAAGGCCGTCTTCATCTGTTCCCATGTTCTGATTGAACCGACTGGCAAATGTATGAACCAATAATGGGCCTCTTCCCCCAAAGAATAGGGGAACAACCTGCAAGCTACATCTGCGTATGCAATCTGCCTATTGCGTAGGTGGTCTTCAAACATTTTGATGTGATCCTCAGCAGTGCGGTTTACGTCGTGGACGTGGAACTTGGAGCAAAAACTCTCTGGATTCTTTGGCATGTCGTGATAGTCGGCAAACTCCAGCGGAGATGGGTTGGTAACCAACCAGGTAGCACCATTTGCAACTGGCTGAGCCATTGCTTGCCTTCGCCGATATACAGCTGTTGGATTCGTTCGTTGCTGCTGCTGAATTGCTATTGGTGTGGTATCTCGGGCGGGTCCTTGCTGGGCAAACCTTGAAATGCTAGGCGGAGTTCTGAATAAGCTCGAGACCTCTTCACCGCTTACTGCTGCTTCACTTGATTGAGCTTCTTCGTTTGATAAAATTTCTTCACTTGAGGGAACTTCCCCGTCTGATCGGGTACCTTTCTTCTTCCTTGTTCTAGTAGGTAGCTCTAGCTCTACAAGTTCCTTGGTTGAAATAGGTGCAGACCTCAAAATCCTCTCCTCTTCAACTTATCCGGCGAGAAGGAACTGATGCGATCTAGGATGAAGCTGCTTCTTTCACCGGCGAGGCACGGGAGCAAGTGGCTGTCTTTGATTCAATAAATCTCTCTCAATAGCAACTTGGATCTCGACAGCTTTTTCTTCTTCTTCTCGCAACACCAAGCTCGTTCGCATGTACTCAGCTGCACTTCTCTTTGTTCTCCACGCGAGATTGTTCAATCCTGAAAGAATATCTTCTTGGTCGTCGTTGAATCCCAAATTTGGCTGTAGCCGCGGAGATATCCCTCTATGAGGTAGCACCATCTTGGTACATTACACTTTTATAATTTCTTTGCTTCACTATAAAAGTAGCCCTCCTTCTAGCGCCAATTCTGTTGTGTTAGAAGGAGAGGCGAGCATAACACAATAGTGGTGGATTAAAAAGTTCTCTATTTCAGTCCCGAGCAAGGAAATTTCCTTTGTAAGGCCCTCCTTCTAGCGCCAATTCTGTTGACGTGCCTTTTGTGACAGCGCCAGCACAGAATAAAGTTGCCCAACGGTCACTCTATTCTCTCTTGATCAAAGTGTCCCACATGCTAAGATTGCTTGAAAGTTCATGTGTTCGACTCCAAGGTTCCTTTTATCGCGAATAGACTCAGTTGGTTGATGTGTTTTGCTGGTTATTTCAAAGGGACTTACGTAGTTGTTCAACTCTGTGAAACAATTAGGACATGAATGATTTGGCAATATTGTTCTGGTATCTAGATTGACTCGGAAAATGCAGAATTTAAAGGGGATAGGGATAGGGATTCTACAAATCTACTTCTAAAAGGGTGGAGGACGAGGATCGACTTAAACAATCTTCAAACCAAACTTTGCTTTGTCTCCTTTCGAACAACTCCGACAAAGTTGGTGCAATCTTCAAAGGATGAGAAAATGTTCAAACTATGACACAACACGTTCATACCGTCAACACGACGCATACAAACACATGAACCATAATCGAAGTTAAGTGCTGATACTCCAGTTGACCACGCAAGGCGAACTTACCATCAGCAAGTCCGCTAGTGGTATGGACGAGAAGACTTGCTCAAATCACAACGCCACACTCCACAGCTAACAACTACTTGCATGAAATAAAATCTATTTTACTCTATCTACCTTGAATTGGAAAGACGAACAAGCCTTGCTAGCTACTCACAATAGAAGATAGAACCACCAAACAATGATAAATCTTTATATTATGAGAGTGTTCACAACAACTTCTTACAAAGTCCTCAATGGGAAAACTTCCTTTCCTCCTCAATCTAAGCTAACTTCTAAGCTCTACTTTCTAACTTCTATCTCCAATACTCTCTAGCTCTGATCTATCTCTGATTCTAATTCTAATTCTAATAGATTACAAATGAGGGGGGATGCCCCTTTTATAATAAGTCCAATTCAGTGGACGGTTCAGATCAAATTACAATGAAGGGCTCAGATCGAGCCACTTATGCCCTAATTAGGGTTTCTGCCCTAAAAACTGCCATAGAGAAGAGTGGGTAATAAATGAACAGATTATTCTCACTCCTCTGCAGGAATCATAATGAGCAATTAATGCCCACTACCATCATCAAGAAGATCCTCATCAAGCAGCGCGTTCCCACTGGCCTTCTCCCGGATAGCAAACTCGATCAACCGGGCCAATACTGCTTCAACCTCCTGTGTAGAGATCGGTGGAATATGGCTGAGCTGGAATTCCAAGACTGCCACCGTCTGTCCGTATCTGATGCAAGATTTCTTCCATGTCACCAAGGCGTCCTGGGTATGCTGAATTATACTAGAGAGCGTGGAGACATTCTCAAAGTCATCCAGGACAAGTGACCTCGCAGCTGAGAAGAATGGAGGCAGTCTACTTTTCAAACCATCAGCAGTTATCTCCTCTGGGACCAACTTTCTAGCAAATATGGCTTCTAATGTGTTGAGGACTCCCCCCAAGATGTTGCCCATTGCCTTCTTCACTTTAGCTGAATCTGCCCTTGCTGCGTCGTGAAATCCACGGCCTGTGACCACCGAGGAGTACCAACTGGTGAAATCGTACCTATCACCTCTCTGAATTACACCCCCATCCACTAAGGTTTCTAGAGGTACATGCATCAAAGCCCCCAAACGAAGTACAGTCTTCGTTTGATATATGCGAGTATCACTCCAGGCCTGATCTACTATATCCATTCGTGCCAAAATATTTGAGGCCTGTCGATAAGCATCGGCAAGGTCCTCCATGAATTTTCCTGTCTCAGTATGAACACGGCTAACCCACTTGTCTGCCTCCGTTTCCATTTTCTTTAAATCCTCTAAGGCAACAATTGACTCATTCGGAAGCTCCAATGGACGTTCTACTGCTGGGTCTGCTGGTTCACCTGGACGTGCCAGATTCTGCATATATCCTATCAAGGTTTTGTGCTCCTTCTTCAATTTCTTATACTTCCCCTCTGTGCGGAGCAACTGATCCTTCAATGCCTGATAGGAGTTATCGAACTCCTCGATAACTTGGGCTCCCGTAGGACGACCCAACTCTACTGTGGTGATCACATAATTTTCAGGCCTCTCCTCGGTTCGATCACAATCTTCCCTCCGAATAGCCACCTGAAGCGTGCGAGAGCCTGACTCGTCAGTCGAGATCTTTGAAAACTTTCGGGCCCTTTTCTTCTCTGGTGGCGCACTGATCCTCCTGAGGAACTCCTCCATCTCAATGGCCGGATCCGTATCATCCTCGGGTTCTCTCCTCATTATGTCGGAAAGCCAATCAGGCACTGTCTGCTGTGAATTAAAAATGACAAGGGCTGTTCTTCTGTTACCTCCATCTCGTGCACTTCCTCTCTTCTTGCGTGCACTTTCCGGACTCATCCTCCTCTACTCATAATTTTGGGTATCTGGGCCCTTGGGTCCCCGATGTTTCTTCTTCTTCTTCAATGGTAATCAACATCTGAAAATGGGTGTCGACCATTGTTTCCTCTTCCTCCTCATGTTGGCCGCCCCTGGATAGACTGACACTAGCTGATTCCCGGGCGTTGGGCTGATCTACCTCCTCAAGTCCCTGCTCTTCCTCTAATCCTGCCCTCTGATCGGCAAATAATGAAACCACTCTTAAACTCGAAGACTGAGTTTGTGAGTGCACGAGTGATGCTTGTTCTATCCTCAACGGTATCGGTTGGGTTGGCACTTCCACTTGTGCCCTCGATGTCTGAGCAATTTGTTTCCCTCTTTTTACCGATAACGGCCTTGGGTCACCCATCAAGCTGTAAGTAAGGGCGGTCGACTTGCTCTTAAGTCTGCATACATGTCTGTCGACCCAAGTCCTGGTAAAAGTCATCACCGGGATAGAAAGAGTGTCCAAGTCCATGATCTCTGGCTCGGACCAATCAGGTGGTGGGACAGGAGTATCCCTAACTGAACCATAGTCGGGTTGCATGACGTTGGCATCCTCCTCCACAGTGAGGCGGAATAATCTCATTCTCTAATCAGCAGAGGAAATGCGGAAAAACATCCTTCTTCTTATCTCGACCTCATCCACTGCATTTGCCAGTCCTCGGACTCAATTTCTGATAGCGGTATTCAGCGTTGTACCATCGG
The DNA here is from genome assembly GCA_007115665.2 of Sequoiadendron giganteum. Lineage (NCBI taxonomy): Eukaryota > Viridiplantae > Streptophyta > Pinopsida > Cupressales > Cupressaceae > Sequoiadendron > Sequoiadendron giganteum. The sequence goes on from VCHN02000974.1 coordinate 12,190, forward strand.
GATGTTCCTGTAAGGATCGAAATCCTACCTGCCTGTGTGATATGACAAATGATAAGATTGCAGCTCGTCCTCTGCCTCTCGGGCTGCCTGCAAAGAGGGACACACCTCAATGGAATTTCCCATGGTGATAGGGAAATCAAGCCCACCCTTCTTTTTCTTTTTCTTAATCTTATCGTAGGCAATCAATTGCCTAGATATCTCAAGCATTACTATGTGATCAGTGGGGTATCGCGGTAACCGATACGGATACGAAGTGAACCCCTGCAGCCTAATATATGTGAATTTCGGGGATTGGATGAGCCAATACCCATATTCCTCAATCAGCGTCTGTGCTTCTTTAGATATTCTCTGCTGCGTCCTTTGCTGAAGCGTCCTTGCAATGTGCATTGTGAATGCATCATTTGCCCGTTTATAGTTGGCAATGTTAGCTAAATGTAGCTGTGTGCAGGCTTCATGAATTTTGAATTGACCAGGGGCACAGCCGATTGGCTCCTTGTACGAAATCCCTCTGTACTTAGTCATTTTGGCCAACATGTAAATTACATATGAGCTCATGTAGAAAGTCTTCGTCACCCTCAGGCTCCTGAATTGCTTATCGATGTGGTTGCTAATCATCTTACCCCAATCGACACACTCCTTTCCCTCCAAGATGATCTCGATGAAATTACAGAACATCGGGCTTCCAGCGAAAATGTAAACGTACTGCTCCATTCACTTGCGGCTCGACATCACCATTATCAAATCACAGTATTCTTGTTTCACGTCCTCGGCAATTATCTGCTTTGGGAGCTTAGTGCGGGGTGGCCTCGGCTTCTGCATCCAAACTCTGTTGATGACTGCAGTGACTCTTTCGAAAGAAGAAGAGTACATCTTGTCTGCTCTCTTATTCGTTCTGTATAACATCTCCTCAGCAGTTGGAATCCCAAATGCTTCTCCGATGGCATCCGGTGTGAAGTTGGCGAGCAGTTTACCATCCGGAGATTGGCGCACTCCATAATTAGCTCCGGACACTGAATTGCTGGCGGAAAACTAGCAGCTGCGTAGATTCCACTCTTCATTATATTATGTGCCGTGACGGATGGTTGATGCCCCCCTAGCCCGAACATCCTCGATTTGAGTGCATTCAGATTAAATGAACCAAGGTTGGTGTCATTCAATCTTGCCAACTTTGAAACTATTGCTGACTTTGGGAGAAATGGCTTAGCGAGCCTCTTAATCATTGCCTGCCGGGATGAGCCAGCCTTGCCTGCTTCAGTGTTTGCAGCTCTGCCTGTGGCTCTGCTTGTTCCTGCAACATCCTTTGCGCCAGCCATCTGCAAAATAAAATAGAAGAATAAGCTAGACTGCAGATTTTTTTAATAAAAATAAACAATTCCCGAGATGGCTGCGAATACGGAGTTAGCTTTGAAAATAAAATTCTTCAGCATAAATTTCTAACTCCAAACCTCGTACTGTATAAAAATCTCTGAGTTTAGAGACAACTCTCAGCAACTGCACTTCTGACTGGTGAAGAAAAAACGCAGCAAGCTAATAACTTTCAGCAATGTAGCTAATTTCTCCAGCACAAAGTGTTCGAACCTTGACTTCACTTTGTCAACTTCAGCAGTTAGAGGAATAAAGAGTTGCCAGCAATATGAAATTTCAACCTCTTCAACTTCTCAACGTTTAAACTTCGCAGCAACTCCACTTTCAGCTTTTCGAAAGAAAGAGTCTCGGCAAATGAAGATTTCTCCAGCACTTCGTACTTTCAGCAACTCAACACTCCGAAATAAAATAAACTCTCACAGAATTTCTCTCCTCAACCACTTGGAAAATATTTTAATCTCTCCAGAACCTCTTCAGCAACTTCAACTTCGAAATAATGTGAGGAGAAATGAGAGAAGAGATTGTTTAAATAACTCTTCTCGGAGAATCCTGCTAAGTAGTGCTGGGGCTATTTTAGCACCTTCATCAATTTCCCACTATCTTCGTTCGGAATCTTCTAATTCAAGCGCAGTAGTGGGCTAGTCGTCAGCCGGTTATTATGGCAGTCGCCATTAATAATGATTCCTTCTTCTTCAAATTTCGAATTTTCCTCTTAGTTTGCCAGTTACCTCTTGGCGATTTAAACAACTCGCGAGAAAAACAATCACTTGACTTGATTTAAAATTCCATTTTAAAATCTCGCAGTGTTTAAATAAATTCAACTCAAAAAAAAAAATTCGTGGGAGTAGCAAATTTATTTCCAACTTTTTTAAAATGTCTGTCATTTAAATCCTCGATTTCATAAAATTTGCCTTAGACATTTTAAATTCTCTCATTAAAACGTTCAACTCCGGGCGATTAAAAAATTGTTTGCGTGCTCGAAATAATTCGTCCTTTGAGATTTAACTTCTGTCAGGAAAATAATCTAGGCAAAACGAATTTCTTCTGAAAATATTAAAATTTCCCTTAGGAAATTAATTTTCAAACTCTGCTAACTCATGGGTGCATTTTAAACGGGTTCATTTGATTTTCACTTGACCCATGGAAAATATTCGTCGATATCAAATTTTCCCCTTGAAAAAAAGATTCGTTAACTTTCAACTGCTCTTCGGAGAATTTTAAAACTCATCAAATCATCCTTCCTTGCCAAGGGCGTATTTTTCCCTAGTGAAGTGTTATATCACTTAGAAAAAATTTCTAGCACTTTCTCTACCACAGGCGTATACATTTTGATGAAATATTTATTTTGTTGCCTTAGGAAATTTTCTCCAGCAACCTTGGCGTATTTTACTCATGCAAGCCTTGATTTCTCACTTAGAAAATTCTCAAACAGTTAGAATATCCTTGGGCGCATATGGGGTCTTGAACTTTCATTTTCTTGACTTAGAAATTTCTCCAAGTCCTAGCCACTTTATCTTGCCTTGGGCGCATTTTGACCTCTCTACTTTCATTTTATGCCTTGGAAGAATTTCGGCCATCTCCTCTTCATCATGGGCGCAAATGCTAGGCCAAGCTTCCATTTTCTCTTGAGGGCGTTTTGAGAGAGTCATCAAGGAGGGCGCATTTACATGGGTCTACTTTCATTCTTTTTGCCTTAGACGTTTTGAGTCTTCAATCCTTGAGGTGAGGGCGCAAATCACTAGGTGAGCTTTCACTTTCCACGCCTTAGAACTTTTTCAAGGCATCACTACCCTTGGGCGCAAATGAGGTGTTGCACTTTCAATTTCATACTTAGCCGCTTTTCACCTATCCTCTTCTTCCTTGGGCGCAAATGAGACCCCATGCTTTTGTTTTGCTAGGTGGGCCATTTACACATGTGAGCTTTCATTTTCACCATGGGCGCATTTGGAAGGGGCTACTTTGATTTTATGACTTAGAAACTTTTTGAGAGAGTCATCAAGGTGGGCGCATTTTACTAGGTGAGCTTTTGTTTTTGCCTTAGAAACTTTTTCAAGCCTCTACCTGTTCCTGCTCTTGCATTCTATTTTTAGCAAGTTGTGCTATTTTTAGCAAATCCCTTGATTTTCAACCTCTAAGGCTCCGTTTTGCCTGAAAATTTCATCAGATGATATTCTCTGCCTTGTGAACCTGTTTTGTCAGTCCTCTGCCCTGACCTGCTATTTATAGCCACCTGCTATTTATAGTAAGTTTGACTTTCTGACTTTAGTAGCTCCGTTTTGCCTGAAAGTTGCAACGCTTGATCTTGATAGCTTGAGGGTTACTCGGATGCCAACCTCGGGTGCAGACCTGCTATTTATAGCCGTGCCCTGACTTACTAAAAATAGTAAGTTCTCCGACTTTGCTCAAATTTTGCCAGCAGGTACCTTGAAGTGTGCTGACATGGGTGGGGTACTTTGTTTCGGCTATTTTTGGATTTTACCCCCTATAAAAGTGGAAACCCTAATTTGATTTGCATGTATCCCGAACGGTCTCCGTTTGACTTCGTTCCTTCTGCATGTCGTTCTGCTTGCTGGACTGGAGTGTTGGGCGGCTGCCGGAGTGTACCTGCTAAAAATAGAAACTGTCTGAAAAGTGACTCATCCACTGCCGGATGGTTTTGCATGTCATATTGCCGCGGGATCTCAAAAAACCCAGAAAAACCCAGAAAACTGGTCTGCATGCATGCACTGGCTAAAAATAGTAAGTCCTCAAAACTCGATCTTCTCTGCTTGCAAGCCACACCGTTGCGAAGCTCTCGAAAAACCCATGAAGAAAAACCCGACATGCGTTGAAAAACACTGCATGCGAACCCTAAAAATAGCCTCCGAAGGCTGAACTCTGAAAGTGGTTGTCTCGGTTTGCATGTTACATCACTGCGAAGGTTTTGGAAAACCCAGAAGGATTCCCCAGACATGCATCTGAAAAGCTCATGTAGAAACCCTAATTTGGCTCTTAAAGCCTGAAATGCCAAAAATAGTAAGTCGTCTGATCTGGCTCAAAATTTACGTGTAGACAGCTTGATGTCACTCGGATGCAGTGGAACTGACAGAATTCCAAAATCTCAATAAAATAGTCCCAAGTTGAATACTTACTAAAAATAGTAAGTTGCCAGAATACAGTGAAAATTTAGGGGGACTCTGCTGGAAGTCTTCTGACTGCTGCTCTAAGCTTAGATTTCAATTTTATAACTCAGTCTGACCTTAAATAAGCCTGAAGGATGAAAACCCTAATTACACAGACTTGACCAATATTTCAACCCGGGTCAAACGACGGGACAATCCCCGGAAGGACCAGAGACCAGAGAGAGAGCGAACCAAGGCCAAAAGACCAGACTGGAGCAAGATTTAGGGGGGTCCCCATCTTGATGGGGTGATGTGTGAAAAAAGGTCACAACAGTGGCTCTAATCAAGTCAACATTGGACAAATACATTAGGGTACAACCACTTTCCCCAAACCCTCAGGTCCATACCTGTACCATTGTATTTGTTCCTTTTATATCCATAATTTAACAAGGTCCAACTTACGTTAAGGGATGATGTCATCCCATTTGTAATGCCTCAGCATGTAAGAACTAACACCTCCTCGAGTGTAAGTTTGTAATGACAGCTATGTGCACACTAATGAATGAAAGTTCTTTCAAATTAGGAGGGAAGCTCCCACAGCTAGAATCAAGGTTACAAGACTCGGACTCGCCTCGGACTCGGCAAGCTGATTTTTGACTCGGACTCGGACTCGGACTCGGAGCCCAGACTCACCCAAGACTCGGCAAAGACTCGGCAAATAGAAAAACCCAAGAAATTTAGAGATTTTTAAGGATTTAAAGCTTGTTTCATGCACCTTTTAGTAAATAAACCTCAACTGCACAATAACATCATGAAATAGAAACTACTATGATCCTATACACAAACATCTATCGATCACATAAGTATAAACGCAAATTTTAGCTGAAGGAAATAACACATTCAGATATATAAATATTGTCAAATGTATACAAAACACATGGAATATGAAATCTGTGGCATCAAAACAAATATCAAAACTAAAAATATAAGTCTATGGCTCAAAAGAGCTTGGATTACTCATCCCAACATCACGACAAGTCATGCTCTAGTGTCTAAGATAGGTCCTAGATGATGATGTAGCCATGATATTTGCTTGCGTCTCAATGATTGGTATGTATATTCAAGTGAGGAATTTATTATTAAAATTTTATTGTAGCCTTCAAGATTGCATGTTTTGTTGCCTAATGTATGGAACAAGATAATCCTTGATTATGGCTTTGACTGTGAAAGATGCAAAGATTTGCAACAGGGGATATGTATTTTGTAGGTTTTATGATCATGATTCATCATTGGCCTATAACATGCTTAGACCTATAGTTTGATGAGGGTTTGGGGGAAACACCCCAACGGGGTCGAGGGGCAGCGCCCCCAGCGGGGTCAAGGGGCAGCGCCCCCAGCAGGGTCAAGGGGCAACGCCCCTTGCAGGGGTCTGGGGGCAGCGCCCCCAGCAGGGTCGAGGGGCAACGCCCCTCGCAAAGTCCCGGAGCAGCGCCCTGGGCGCACTCCCTGTCGCGATACAGGGCGGGGTCGAGGGGCGGAGCCCCTGCCACCAAGCCCAAATGAAGACCTTCAAAACCACACAAACCTCCATGGCGCACACCATTTAATTAAAAAAATTGTAAATAAAAGATTTTAAAAAAATTAATTAAAATGCCCGAGTCTGAGGCACGAGTCTGGCGAGTTTAGATGAAGTAGTCGGCAAGTCCGAAATATATTGACCACCACGGGACTCACGAATTCCCAGAAGTTTAAGGAAGTCTTGTGATCAGAAACACACATGCACTGCATTGGGTAGGGGAACCTTGTTGAGTCAGTTTGAGCTTTGAGTCGGTACGTGTTAAACCATGTTGATAGTTTTTTGGGTTGATAGGAATGTTTGGCTGGATGTCTTTAATTCTCTTTGATTGTTTAGTCGATTTGAGTCAGTGTGTTAAAATTCTTTTTGATGAGCATAAGATATATATTGTGTATTTAAATATATATATAAATGGATACGCATATATTAAATGTATATATGTATATATATATATGTGGTAACCCATATATATGAACATATGAGCATGCGTAGATAGAAATGTCTATGTATACCCATACGTAGATACGTCATACATATGCAAATATTTGCATATAAATATATTATATATATATATATACATACTGATATACATATACATATATGTATATACATATTTAATTAAACAACTAATATATATATATATATATTAATATATGAGTATATATATTTGATGGATATATATGTAAATATGTGTATGTATATATATTGATATATATACATATTCTAACATAAATTTTATTATAATATATATATACTTAATGTTATATGCATATTATTGCTGTTTTAAAAATGCGAATGGAAGCCATATTACATGGCAAAATAACCACGCATATGGAGGGAGGCAAATGCCATGTGAATGGCATAAGTGGCGATGACATTTAAAAGCTGTTTGAAACCATTTAAAGTGGCCATTATAAAACAATAAGCTGCCAGCATAGGTGCTTAGTTTGCAAGAATTAAGGAAGTATGAAAGCCACGGTAGGAAGTCAAATACAAATAGAAGTTTAAAAACCCATGCGCAGCCTTTAAAAGAGGCACTTTGACCAAGTAAACCAGCAGGTGTTAAGACCACGCCTGGGCGATGGAGGATGAATAGATTGTATTGTTTTTGTACTCCAAATGTGCCATTTTGAATGAGCTTTTAACTGAAATAATGTACATCAAGGCAAGTTTGAAATCTTCAACTGGGTCGTGGCATTTTGAGGAAGTATTTGAGATGCTTTCAAAGACAAATCTGCAACTGTATTTTCCCAGCAATACCCACGGCTGGCAGAGAGTAGAGAAGTGGCAGCAAACATAGCTTACTTTTAGCAGGAAACTTTGATCCATTTCTGTATAAATAGAGAGCAACAACATAGTGTTTGGTGGCCTATTCATTCTGAAATTAGTTCGTGTGAGTTTGAGAGCAGTGTTTTTGCTAGTTTGTGTGCAGTATTTTTGTTAGTTTGTGTGCAACATATTTGCTAGTGTGAGAGCAATATATATTGTGAGTTTGAAGAGCAGAGTGTTTTTTTTAGTAGCAGTAAGGAGAGTTGAGAATAGAGGAGGCAGCAGGCAGAGCCATTTGCATTGAGCAGGAAGTTACAAGATATTCATTGGGAGCTAATTCATACCAGGCATGCTTGATATATCTATTCCCCATTCTCTTTCTAATTCTGAAACTATGTATTATTACCGTTGTACAATCATTGTTTGCATATTATAGCTATTGGATAGTTACGAGTGCTTATGCATTTAGCTAGATTATCTATAACTGGATTAGGGAATCTAAATAGTATGATAAGCAGCTACCTTGATTATATTGCTTGATTAACATAGCAAAGAGAAGCTAATAGGTTAATAGCCTAGTAATATAGGGTTGTATTTGTATTATCTTTATGAGTTATGTTGCTTTGCAATGAAAGGGATTGAAATCCTAATAGAAGTATTATGCCATTACTATCTAAGGAATGATGTTATTTTATGAATACCTTTATTTGGTAGTTTAACCATGGGAGAAGAACATACGTTCTCGATTGCTTATCACCCTTGAAAGTAGGAGATTAGTTTATTCCCTAGGGTTAGGGTATACACTTGAATAAGAGTTTATTTTGTTTTTCAACAAGAGAGTTAGAATACGTATAAGAATAAATACGTCATTATCTTTGGAATGATACTATCTTATATTTTGACCAAGAGTCTATGAATACCTATTCACAGTATTCAAATCTTAACGAAAAGGATTTTATGTCATGGAAAATTGAAGTTGTAATGCAAGGAGATTTTAAGGTGCATAAGCACAGACTCCTCTCAAGTAGAAAATGTTCTCCAAATTGGATATCAACTTATCATACATTTTAAACATGAAAAAATGTGTTATATTGAAGGAAAAGATATATGATTATCTATGTACATACAAACGTAGGTACCTTATATAAATTATGCAAAGGATAATTTGGAACGAACCATGAGGAAATTGGAGATTAGTTGAATTATTAGAAGTTAAATAGCTTATTATGTTGACTTATTATTAGAGAATACTATGAACATAAGATTTATATGATATTTAATGTCAAGAATAACCAAATTGGTTATGGCATCCTAGAAGGATGGAGTCATACTAGGTATGACAATAAAGAGTCTGAAACTCATTAAGAAGAAGTAATCTTCACATCAAGTTTAACTCTGGATTATTATACATATCGACATATTATCAATACTTTACATTGAGACCAGATGTGTCTAGTTGGTGACATGGTGTCATTAGTATTAACTAATTATGCATGAACTAGGAGAGTCGTTACTCCTATGATTAAAAAAAAGAACTTGAATAAGAGGCAGTTGTCGGTCCTAGATTGTTACAAGTATGTAACAAGGTATTCAAGAGGTTGGGTCAAACCTAATTGATTATTTAAATCATTATTTGTATGCCATCACTTTTGAATGAAGTCTTGTTTATGATATTTAAAACTTGGAGTCAAACCAAAGGAAGAGTTATTCACAGGTCAGTAGAGTTTCCAAGTCGAGTAAGGGGGTGGGTGTAATGTCCCCTTCTCGAGCATGATCTTTTCAGTTGACCGTTGGCCTATTCCGGAGACCCGTAGACTACTTGGAAGGTGAAATTAGGGTTTCGTGTTTTGGAGGTTGCTATTGCTCTTGAATTAATGATTGAATGGTGGATTCTTTTTGGGTTTTCAGAGAGCTTCGCTGTGGTGTGTTTTTCTTGGCATTCCGAGCACCTTCAGGAATTTACTATTTTTAGTAAATTCTATTTTTGGCAGTGGTCCTCTCGTTCTCGGCACAGTTGGCTTTCCTCTTCAGTCGACTCGGTTGGTTTGTTCAATTTGGCCTTGGGATGCATTTTGGAGAGATAAGTCATTTCATTTAATAATGTTATATTATCCCTTGGCCTAGTCTCATAACTTAATGATGTGTTAAAAGGTGGTCTTCAAGGGGTGGCGCCTCTTTGAGGGTATTTTATATTTATCAAAGTCAAAAATTAAAGCCATAAGTTGGACGCCTTTTTGAAGACATGAAATTTATTTAAAAATCAAAAATTGCCTTGAAGGAAAAGTGACGCCACTTCTTGGAGGGAAAAGTTAGGGTTTCTAGAAGCTTTGGGGAAGGCTTCTCAAAAGTTATATATGGGTGCCTGAGTTCTTCATTTGGTATCCGTCATCTTGAGTATTGTTATGCTGTCGAAATGGTTGCTGGACTACTTCGAGGAATGAATGCCTCCTAGCCTTGGCTCAACTTCATGCTTGAGAGATAGCATCTAGAGGAGATTTAGTTGTTTTTGAGAGTTTTGTAGTGAGGTTTGCATTGTAGCTCGAGTTTTGCATTGTAGTTCAGTTTATTACATTTTATGTCATTTTCTGGAGTTGTTGATAACAGGGCTGAATCTGTAGTTTCATTCATAAATCAAAAAATCAAAAGATATTCGTTCTGGGTATTACATACTTACTTTTGTCTATGCTGGGCGCCCCTTTGTGTCAATTTTCAGATTTTATTATGCAGAATTTGGTTTTATTTTGCAGAAGTCGCCCCTCTTGAGGCTGTTCTTCCTCGTCATGCTTGACAAATGTTTAGATAATTCATTGAGTGGGTTTTGCAGCTGTTTCTCTATCATAAATTGATCGCCATCTTGTTAGGAGTCCATTGCACTTGGTCTCATGTCATCCGGAGTAGTTATGAGAGAGTTATGAGCATTTTTGTGAGTTTATGAGTTGCTGGTCTGTAGTTTCAGCTTGCTGGTTTGTCATATCAATTTTCAATAGTTTGAGTTTTGGGGCTTGTTTTTCATGGTCGAGAGTCTCTTGGAGTTAGAGAAACAATTGATATCATTTGTAGCATTTGGAGAATTCTAATATAGTGTTACTTGCAGGATTATTCTCATTGTAAAGTTGTTTAGTAGTACTGTTCAACTATTTTAATTATCTTGCCTATTTCATTGTATTCCCACGTTTGTGGAAGAGGCTGGCCTACTGCCTATTTACATTTAATTGCATTGTAGTTTAAAGTACCTCCGCCATATGGTAGCTCTATCCCCTCCCTGGGATTGAAAGCACATGCTTGGCGTTGAGTTTACTTTCAGCAGTTGTAGTTGGTAGGGATCCTCTGACCATGTGCTCGTCGTTCTCTGACGCATTCTTGGTTAGACTTCTTTGTATCAGCATTGCATTAAGACCCTCTAACCATATGCTCGTCGTCTTCTGGCGCATTCTTGGTTAGAGTTCCTTTATCAGCATTGCATTGAGATCCTCTGACCATATGTTCACACGTTGCCCAACTCGGGATCCTGGTGTACATTCTTGGTTAGAGTTGAATTCCGCATCATTTGGTTTACGTACTAACCCTAACGATTGTGTATTGCTTTGCTCGTTGTAATTGAAAAATTGAAAAAATTGGTTCAGTATCTTTTAGTGGTATCAAAGCCATGCATCCTGCCATCCTGTGAAACAAACCTTCTATGAGTAACAAAGAACAGAGATACTTAGCAAGGGAATACAAGAAGGCTACCAGTCAGTTTTAGTGGCATCAGGCTCTGGAAGGTCAGACAGCTTCAGAGGTATTAAGAGCAAATTGGGAATCTTCTCCGGGAGAAGAAATGGAGGATAATGAGAGGACATCGGATGGTAATGGAGATGATAGGGGGAAGGGAAGAAAAAGATCGTCAAGTCCAGGAAAGAGATTCGAGAGGAAGATGGATGCCTTACTGTATATGGTATCTCTCATGTTGGGGAAAGTGGGTCAGAACCCAACTCCACAGAATAATCCAGGACATAGGGGAGAACACAGTGCCACCAACTAGCATAATGGACATGCTGCTCAACCTGCTTCAAACAGCACATACATTTCTTCCAGACCATTCAAACCCACCTTCTTGGCACCAGTGAACCCTCAACCGGATGCAGAAGAGAATGCTTCATTTGTTGAACAGTTGAGACTCGGCCGTACTGAGTATGATTCTCCCCCTAATGAAATTAAGGCGGATATGTCTTACAATGATTTTTTGGATCATAAAAGGAAGAATAGAGGACAAGTAAGACATTATGAACCAAAAAGAACAGCAGTACATGGGGAATTGCATCATGTCGTCAACAAGGTTACGCTTCCACATTTTGATGGGAGTGACAACAGTTCAGCCAGAGCTTGCCTACAGAAGTTAGACAACTATCTAGCTCTTAAACCCATGGCGGAAGAAGAGGCGATTAAGTTCGCTACGCTACACCTAGATGGGGTGGCGCACGAGTGGTGGTACCATGGCCTAGTCACTTTGGGTCATCGGTCTATCACTACCTATGATGAGTTCACCAATAGGCTCATAGAGAGATTTGAGAAAAAAGATCCGGAAGTGCATTTCCGAGATTTGGCACAGCTTAGGCAACATGGCACTGTTGATGCCTACATAGCTGAGTTTTAGAGACTCTCAGTCATGGTCACAGGAGTTACTGAGAGGCGTTTGGTGATCTTGTTCAATGAAGGATTGATGGAACCACTCAAGGGTTGGATTAAAGCTTTTGATGCACCCTCCCTACAGGAGGCAATGAAGAAAGCAAGAAACATGGAGTGGGTTGCTCCTAAAGCAAAGTTTCAACCCAAGCCATCATTTCACAAAAGGGATAAAGGAAAAAGACCTTCTCATAAGGAGTTCCAACAGCATAAACCTCAAGTTACAAGATTGGATCCAGAGACACTTACAGAACTCAGAAGAAAGGGGTTATGTTTCCGGTGTAGAGAAAAATGGTCCCAAGACTATGTTTGCCCAAAAGGGGGCAAATTTCATTAAATTGAATACTATTCAGTTGAAGAAAGTAATTTTGATTCTTCAAACCAGCAATCTGATTTTGATGACAACGAAAGGGAAAGAGCTCCAGAAGAGTCCGAAGACGAAAAGGGAAGTGGAGGTACTTTGGCTCAACTTTCGAGCTTTCAAAAGAATGAATCCTTCAAAGTTCGAGGGATGATTAAGGGGTAGCGAATAGTTGCTTTGATTGACACTGGAGCAACGCATAACTTCATTGATGAAGTTATGGTGGCAAAGAAGGGGCTGCAAACAGAAGAGTTTGAAGGCTTCAAGGTTATGGTTGCTGATGGGTTTCACATCTCATGCACCAAGAAGATCTCAAACATGACTATGCAATTGGGAAACTATGAAGTCAAGGACGACTTCTATGTGTTCAACATTGGAGATACGGATGTCGTTCTAGGCATTCAATGGCTGCGTTCACTCGGAGAGATCTCTCTAAATCTACAAACCATGGAGCTCAAGTTTCAACCCGATGGGAAGAAGGTAGTGCTAAGAGGAATGTCCAATGGTGGTCCTCGGATTGTGTCATTCAAGAGAATGGCAAGGCTGATTCGTAATGATCAAGCTGAGTGGGCTGCAGAATGTATGATCTTCCTGCTAGTCCGATTGAAACAAAGAGAGACTATCCTCCTGATATTCAGTCCTTACTCACAAAGAAGAGCAAGGTGTTTGCTGATTTACCTCCTAGACCACCTCCTGAAGGGGGTTTGGAGCATGTCATAGAGCTCAAGGAAGGAGCTAAACCTGTTATTACAACTCCCTATCGGTACCCTAAGAAGCAGAAGGACGAGATTGAGAGAAACATTTTAGGAACTCTTGGAGATGGGCTTCATTCGTCCAAGCAAGAGTCCTTTCGCTTTAGCAGTTGTTCTTGTGAAGAAAAAGGATGGTACCATCCGCATGTGTGTGGACTATCGTGCTTTGAATCAAAGCACCATCAAAAATCGATACCCCATTCCGAGGATAGATGAGCTCATTGATGAGCTACATGGAGCCAAGTTCTTTTCAAAGATCAATTTGAGATTAGGCTACTACCAAATTCGGATGAGAGGATCTGATGTTGAGAAGACAGCATTTAGATGCCACTATGGCCACTTCGAGTTTCTAGTCATGCCTTTTGGGTTGACTAATGCTCCCGCTACCTTCCAGTCTTGTATGAACAGAGTCTTTTAGAAGCAGTTGAGGAAGTGTGTATTGATATTTTTTGATGACATTCTGATCTTCAGCAAGACATGGGAAGAACATCTCAAGCACTTGGAAGAAGTGCTTAGCATCCTAGAATCAGAGAGTTTGTTTGCCAAGGAATCCAAATGTGAATTTGGTATGAAGGAGCTACTTTACCTTGGTCATATAATTAGTGCTGAAGGAGTTAGGGTTGATCCTGAAAAGATCAAAGCAATGGTTGATTGGCCACCTCCTGAGAATTTGACTCAGTTGAAAGGATTCTTGGGTCTTTGTGGATTTTATAGAAGATTTGTGAAGGGCTACTCGCAGAATGCTGCACCTCTTACTGACCTCACGAAAAAGGGGGCTTTTTGTTGGTCAAAAAAGGCCCAAACTACTTTTGATAAGTTTAAGAGGATCATGAGCTCTTGTCCAGTTTTAGCTATTCCAGACTTCTCCAAGCCTTTCGAGCTACAGTGTGATGCATCCGGTGAAGGAGTTGGGGCTGTTTTGATGCAAGACAAGCATCCCATTGTGTTTGAGAGCAGAAAATTAAGAGGTGTTGAAAGGACCTACTCCATCTATGACAAGGAAATGCTTGCCATTATGCATGCATTAGCTAAGTTCAGACAGTATTTGGTGGGGAGCAAGTTTGTGGTCAAGATTGATCACAATAGTCTCAAGCATTTCATGCATCAGAAAGATTTGAACGAGAGGCAACAAAAGTGGGTGAGTAAGCTTCAAGCTTACGATTTTGACATTGAATATGTCAGGGGTAAAAACAACATTGTGGCCGATGCTCTATCTAGGAGACCTCATTTGAGCTCATTATGTGAGCTTAACGTTGATTGGAAGAACATGTTGCTTGCTGATTATGCCAAAAATCAGTTTGCAACGAGCATCCTTGAGGGTACTTTTCATGATGAAAGGTACAAGGTGGTTGAAGGGCTGATACACTACAAGGGTAGAATCTTTTTGGTGGCTGATTCCAAGCTCAAAAAGAAAATTTTGTTGACATTTCATGACATTCCCCTTGCTGGTCATCAAGGGTTCTTCAAGACATATAGGTAGATTTGGGAAAGGTTTTCTTGGAAAGGGCTGAAAGGAGAAGTTCAACGCTGCATTTAGGAGTGTCCCACTTGTCAAATGAACAAGAATGAGCATACTCTACCAGCCGGTCTGTTGCAACCTCTCCCCATTCCCAATCAAAAATGGGAAAGCATATCAATGGACTTCATCACTGGGTTGCCGAAGGCCTAGGGCAAAGACTGTATCTATGTTGTGGTGGACAGATTAACAAAGTTTGCTCATTTCTTTG
>VCHN02003195.1:0-14725 GCA_007115665.2 Sequoiadendron giganteum
CCAGAACTTTAAAAGAACACCAGACTTCAATAAAATTTGAACCTAGCAAAATTTATAAAATTTGAACCTAGCAAAATTTATAAAATTTTGCCAACATAACTTTACAAAAAGGAATTTAAAACAAATATATAAATCTAAAGAAGTATATGCACATATATATACAAAGTTATATATATGCATATACACATAATTTCCATTCAATCTAGATTGAAACTCAACAATTTGAAGAACAAAAGGAGAACAAAATAGAATAAACATAACAATTTGCAACCAAGAATTTATTTCCAACCTTAAACAATCTTATTCAAATTTTTAAAGCAAAATATCAAACAAATTTCTTCTGTGCAGAAACTATAGATTGCAAATAGTTTTCCATCCACACAATGCCTTTGAATCAACAAAAAATCCAATTAATACAAGATGAGAACCTGATTTTTTTGAAGTATGTTGAAGATCCTAATGGTGCTTTGAAACCCTTTTAAGCTCCACAGATTCTTTGAGCTTTTAATCCAAACCCACAAAATTGAGCAATCCTTCCTCTTCTCTTCTCAATTTTTCTCCAAAAACTCCATTAACAAGACTTGTGAAGAAATTCAAAGATAATGCAAATTTTTCCCCAAAAATCCTACAACCACCCTCATAAATTCCAGAAAACAAAATAGGAAATATCTCATTTTTGAATTTTGAATTTTCTAAATTGACTTTTTAATCATTTTCTTAATTTTCAATTCCAACTCAAATATGCATGCATTTCCAAAATGAATAATGTAACTCATTTCAACACAAATAACTTAATCAATTAATAAAATAAATCTACTGCAAGATTAAATTATTTATTAATTAAATTAAATTACTCAATAATTTAAATCACATTTTTAACATTATTCTAACTTCCTAAATAAACTAAAACGAGGCAATCAAAACAAAATAGAATAACTGGACCACACTAGGACCGATGACACACTATGACCAAGGTGATGACTCGGCACGTAAATCCTAGCTACTATCTCCCAATTGAATGTCGTTGGGCACTAGACATGCTCGAACCTATGAAACCAGGTGGAGTCGATGTCCTGTACCTGTCAACCTGCGAACAAAGAATATATCCACATGCAATAATATGTCATAAATAAGGCACACTGTGGAAAGGAAATCACGAAATCGTAGGGTGCTCGCAAGCAAGTGATTCGATACCGTCCTCTTCACCAATACAGTAGTACTAACTAATGCATCTAACATAGCAACATATTCAAAGCATAAAACATCATAAATTTAATATCCACTTATGCTAATTCCAAACATGCCATAATAATCACATCAAAATATAGTATCATCACAACAAGATACATCATGATAGAATAGTGATCAACTGTAACCAAGTACATAGTCAAAGTACAACACAATACTAAAGCATAAAAGAGGAAACAACAAGGTTCGCACAATAGAGCAAAACAAAGGGTATTAATTAACACCATCTTGTAAACAAAACTAACCAAGCATGTATCACACAGGTTGTATGTAGATAGAGACAAAAAATTGATATGAATACTGACCTATTGCATAATTAGAGCAAAATGAGTGCACAAAATTTTGCGGCCATTTTCATCAAGTATTTTTTCCAGTGATATATCTTGCAAAGCAACCAATGTAGTCTCTAGCATATCCAGACATGCTTTATTTACAAATGTGAAAACTAGTAATGACTACACATTGACCACCATTTGGGCTAGATTCAATATTTGAATAATAAAAAATAGAGTGCAAATGATAGGGATACTATGATATTGTTTCGTATGCAACTCATACCTTCAATGAACAACACATGATTGCATCTGAATGGTGACAAAGAATTTTACAACAAGACGTATAGTGCCTGAGACGACATTCCATAGAACACCATCGTTGCCATCTAATGAAATCCATGAATTCTACAGCCTATCAGTAAAAGGTTTGGATTTATAGTGATATTTCTGCTGCTGCAATCTCTCAAAACCTCCCGCTAATACTATACTCTAATAATTGATTTGCTCAAAAGAATCTGAACCAAAAAAAATAAAGAATAAGAATATTTAATAAAGGGTTTTCAGAACCAGTAGCAAATATTATAACAACTTTTATACTAAAATTGGTTGCATTGATAACAATACTCCATTATGTATAGCATCTTAGGGGTCTCACATGTAGTGTATTGTAGAACATAATCGAGCAACCAAATATTTGAGAACCCTAAACATCTTGACAACAAATTCTTTCGTAGATTCATTAAAATCCACACTTTTGATAAAAACCTAAAATTTCACATCCTAAACAGCATAAAACCACAAATTCATCAACACATTCAAGGTCAGATGGCATCAATATTTTCATCTAAATCAGAATTTTCAAACCTAATAAACAAATTCTTCTTCACGATATAGGCCATAACCTACAATGATCAATATATGAAACTATCAAACCCTAAAAAAGTCCAAAATCTAAGAATTTCACAAACCCAAAAAAGCCCAACATTTTCCAACATCTAAACCCATCATTTCCCACACGAATATTATGCAATATTTCAAGGTCGAGAGGCCTTAAAACCTCTATTTTTAATTTTTCCCACACAGAAACTAACACCCGCCATCCTCACCATCATACCAAAACTTTAATTACATATCAAATGGGTATTAAAAATAATAAACCTTTTAAGGAATTAACACTATAAATAGCATTCTCTAATGAGAAGGATGAGCATAGTGGTCATAGCTTGGAGCTCTCTGGCAGTTAGGAAGGAAATATTCGGACTGTAACCAATTTCAAAAGGTCATCTTGTTGTTGTGTCTGTTCATTTTGTTGTGTTGTTCTATCCTTTTGACTTAATTTTATATTTTTTATTTTAGTTCATCTTAAAAAGCCAACAAACTTCGTGAACAAATTTTTCTCTACCCATCAAACTTGATTTCTTTCTTCTTGTTAGGTTCCCTTTTATTTTTCTGCAGAAGATGGTCAAAACAACATCATAAAAATTTAAATGAAGTGATTGCCACAAATGATTAGCATGACATTGAAAAGCATATACACTAAAAGTTGAAAGCCCTCTTAAACTTCCCATATTAAAACCTTATTCTATTCATAAGAGAGGAGATAAGTAGCGGAGCCGCTAAAGCTTGGAGGAAAAAATAATCATGTCCTTGTAGTGCTAGGGCCATTTTCTGTACGTCTTGGCCTTGGGATAGGTGATCTAATAAGGTCAGGCTCCCACACAGCTTAGCGACCTTGGACTTACCTATGAAAGCACCATTTTCTTTAGCTACCTTTGGCTTAGTGATGGAAGTTCCATTTTCTTAAGCAGCAATAGTGCCATTTTCTGTGTCAATGTTTGGCTTAGCAGTGGGAGTGTCATTTTTAAACACACAACCATTGTGCATTAAGATATTTACATGCATATAAATTTGTAGTAATCTTGATTAAAATTCATTCTTAAGTAACATTAGATCCTCTTCTTGGATTTTACCTCATAAAGAGACCTCCCATTGCCAAAAATGAAGTCTACAGTGCCCATTATGGTGCAATTGAGAAAATAATGGATGCCTTATTGGTCATAGAGAGTATCCTGGTTCACCATATAATCCCCAGTTGAGAAATATGGCCCTATTTGCAGATATCCTTAGTGCCACATCTTGTCTAAATCTAGCTTGTGGTGGAAACATTGTTGTGTTTTGCATCATAATAATCCATGATCGCAATAAAAAACCAAATATAATCCATGCCTACATTCATAAATCAAATATAAGGGATACCTACATGCATAAATCAAATATAAGGGATGCCCAAATTCATAATTTATGTACATTGACTCACCTATTTTCATATATCAAATCTCTTGCAAATGAAAGTTTTCAACTATAAAAAGAAAAACTTTGCAAGAAACTGAATGGAGCACCTGAAAAGAAATGTCAGCTACATTATTTTCAAAAATGTAAATTTTAATGTCCCAATTATAAGTGTTTTTAAAAATTTTACATTATAATTACTTTTATTTATTTCTACATGATATAGTTTGTTTTTAATTTATTAAAAACATAATGCAATACTTACCAATTTTTAATTTTTTTATAATAGGGTAAGTGCAGCATGATGGTGCACAAAAATGGGGTCAAATGTGGTAATTTTTTTCAGAAATCAATTAAACCTAAACTTGGAGGAGAAATTTAAGATTCTTGAACTCAAAATTTTAAGATACCAAAAGAACAAGAATTGTAGTACTCTAAATCTAGTTTCTAAACTACTATAGTTTTTCAAAAATAGATAAGATTAAGAAGATCAAATGTTTCACACACACCAAAGTGTTCCCATTTTTTTAGCAAAACATAACATCGTGTCTCATGTGCACCCCTCAATTTTTAGTTGCATTTAGTATTTTCAAAAACCCATTGGTAGAAATATAGTTAAAAGTGAGTACTAGAAGCATTTTTTGGAATTTTTTATTTAGTATTTTCAAAAATGTAAATTTTAATGTTTCAATGTGTAAAGAATGAAGTGTAGAACAATATCATATAGTTTTTTTCAAATTTGGACAAGTAGGTCAAAATTTATTAAAAAATTCAATACATATATGCCTCTGATAACAATGAAAACATTAGTGAAAGAAATTAAAAATAAATGTATTTTAAATGTAGTTCAAATCTAAAAAAAATTACATGGTTAGAAAGCTTAGAAGACGTGTGAAATTATGGTGGTAATTTTATTAATATTCAATTTCTCTTTGTCCCTATTTTCCTCCCTTTTCTACTCATTTTCTCCCATGTGTCTCTTTGTCTCTCTGTACCTAACTCTCCCGATCTCTAATTTTTCTTTCTACCTATCTATATCTCTCCCTTCCTCTCTTCCTCACTCTCTCTACCTCTTTATCTCTCTCAATATTTTTTCATCTAGGTTATAATTCGGTCATGTTTCTTGGAAGAAAATGTCTCCCCATGCTCAGAAAGTCATCTTCATAAGAGAAATTGTGTTATAATATGGTCACAAGTTCCTATGAAGATAAAAAGGATAAATTTCCTCTATCTATCTCTCCATATTTATTTCCCTGCCTCTCTTTGTCTCTCCCTCCCACTCTCTCACTCTATTTTTCTCTCTCTAATGTTCTCGCATTTATATTAAGATTTTATAGTTGAGGGTTTAGGGTTGATGGTTGAGAGTATATTATTTAGGGTTGAGGGTATAGGTTTTAGTGTTAATTATTAATGTGAATATTTAGGGTTTAGTGTATAGGGTTCAAGGTGCATCTCCTATTGTTTAGGGTTTAGGGTGTAGGGTTTTATTGAATGAACAAGACAGTTGAGAGGGGGTGAATCAATTGTATCTAATCAAAACATCAAAACCCTCAACAGTAATCAGATCCACACACATTCATTAAACCTTTTATTTTGTTATAATGATTAAACATGAAATGCAGATAATAGAAATTAAAATAGAAACACCATACACAAGAGAGCACTATATTTACGTGGAAAACCCAATGAGGGAAAAACCACGGTGAAGATTAGCTCACAGTATAAGTAATTGCAAAACTAGTACAAAAGGGCTCATTGCCAGAATACGACACACTATCCAAAAAGGCTCACATCTAAGGTTCATTTCCATAGAAAGAAATACAAGAAGATAGAAGAGAAATGTTACACAAAGAACACTTTCTCAATGTAACAAGAATCCACGTCCAAAATTGCTTCAACACTTTCGTAGCCTTGTTTGAAATATTATGGATACCTTCAACTCACTACTTTTAGTAATCCAACACTTTGAAGTTCGCACTACTCTACTCAACTTCTCATCACACACATCACTTGAATTGATCTTGCATCTATCTTGCTTCTCTCTTGATTCTTTCTTAAAATTCACAATAATTCCACTCTTATTTTTATCAACCTCAACCTCAAAACACCTTCTCCATGGTCGAAAATTATCTGTTATATTTACAAATTAAAAATAGGTCAGTACCTAAACATTACCATGGTGGATAGATATGAAAGGGGGCCAAAACAACACGTAACTAGGATCCAAAATTCAATCTCACATACCATGCTACGCCTCCATAAATACTTGAACATTTCTTAATGTAAAGGTTGGCCATTACTTGTGAAAACACATTAAAAATTATGTACACACTTCCAAAATTTATGATACAGTTAACCACAGATCCTCTTGAAACAAGAAAGAGAACAACACCATTAACTGTCCTTTGAAGTCACAAGTCCTGAAAACAACTGCAGAGAAATGTGGAGCAAATACATTTCTCCCCAACACCTCTATACAATATTGCAAAACCAATTCACATATTGGTAAACACAACTTCTTCTCACCAACGATCCAAAAAAAAATATTCTGAATATAGTCGCCTCTAACAACATCAAACAACATATCAAATTCATATAGGCATAGCCTCAACACAAAAGAAACATGGAGCACAATCTGGAGCACATTTTGAACACATGCACAACACTATTTTCTCTATTTATCAGATTTTTTCAGAAGCACTTGGAAACGAAGTACCAGAGACATCATCTCATCTCATTACTTCATTACAACTCATTTCTAGATGTTGCAACAAAATATAGCACCATGTACTCACAATACTTCCTCAATATCTCAACTATACATGCACAACCTGCAACAACCTGTCTTCCTCTTTTTCATAATTTTCTCAATATCCTTGACATCTTCATCATGCAACAACCTACTCAACACATAATTGACATTAATGACAACACCAGTCAGTAGACATCTTGTTGACATTAATGACAACACTATCATACTTACAACAATCTCCCCCTTTGTCATTAATGGTAAATGATGTGAAAAATCATCAAAGACAACACAACGACTCTTAACACACTTTCTTTTCTCCCCCTAAATTATTTGACAATATGCACAACTTTCTCCACTGATACCTTACACTTTTTCACATGATACTTTCTCCCTCTTTGAAATGAATGGCAGAGGATATATTTTTTACATTATTCTCCCCCTTTGACATTGAACCAACATTCCTGCTCTGAATACTCCCCCATAGGAGTACATCCAATCAAATTAGCAACATAATGACAACACATCACACTACCTACTCCCTTTGAGCGGTAGCCACCAACATCAGTCTAGACAAGAAATAGATCCATAGATGCACTAGATTGATGCACCTCCATATGCATCTTTTCAACAAAGGAGGGGTTTATTTGATAACTGAAATCCTTTCGATTGTTCCATGTAAACCTCTTCTTCCAATTCACCATTCATAAAAGAAGACTTCACATCCATCTGATAAACCTTAAAGTCTTTATATGCTACAAATGCCAAAAAAACTTTGGTAGCTTCCATCCTAGCCACAGGAGAAAAATTCTCCTCAAAGTCTATACCTTCCACTTGTGAGTAATCCATACACACAAGTCTTGACTTATTTCTTATCATTTTTCCATTCTCATTCAACTTGTTTCTAAATACCCACTTAGTTCCAATTATGTTCTTGTTTTTCGGTCAAGGAATCAATTCCCAAGATTGATTTTTCTCAATTTTCATAAGTTCTTCTTCCATTGCCTTCATCCAATTTTCATCTTTACATGCTTCATTCACTGTTTTAGGTTTCGCTTCATAAAGTAAACACAATTTTACCTCAACTTCAGTAGCTTTTCTTCTTGTCAACACATCTTTCCTTTTATCTCTAATGATTTGATCTTCAGAATGATTCTTGTCAATAGTAGGAATCCTTCCATACCATAACTCATAGGGAGTCTTTATGTTGTTAGCTTTGGGTTGTACTCTGTTAAGTAACAATAGTATGAATAAATTCTCTCTAGTATACTTTCGGAAGATTTTCCTCTTTCATCATAATCCTAGCAGCTTCTTGAATCGTTCGATTTTTCCTCTCAACAACTCCATTCCTCTGAGGAGTACTAGGGGCAGACAAATGCCTCTTTATTCCATGAACTTCACAAAACATGTTAAAATCATTGGTGGTGAATTCACCAGCTCTGTTAGACCTCAAAAAATTTATTTTCAGATCCATTTCATTCTCAACCATAGCTTTATATGCCTTGAATTTATCTAGTGCATCATATTTTTCTCTAAGTAACCCATGTCATTCTAGAGTAATCATCAATAAAAAGTATAAAGTACCTTTCACCTTGTAGACTTCTCACTCTTGTAGGACAACAAAGATATGTATGAATTCATTCTAGTAGTTCGATAGTAGATTGTTCCTTTCCCTTGAAACTACTCCTTGTTTGTTTTCCAAACCGACAATCCCTGCAGACAACATTGATAGGCTTTGTGATACTTGGAAAGTCTCTGTAATGCCCCGCCACGCAACCCTAGAGGAAGTTTCAATTCACAATAAAAGCGTACTAAATTTTTTTTTTTTTATTAAAGTGAATTAAACATACATGTTCACCTATAATTGACAACATCCCCTAAGGCTACGTAACCGAGATTACTTAAACCCCATTAACATACATCATCTAAATTACATTGCATTAAATAACTCAAGTAATAAACATTCATTCAACATAAGTAAATACAAGATAGGAAAAGAATATCCATAACATATATCCATTACAAGATTACAATCCTCATTCCCAGAATGAGTCAAAATACATAAGTATTACAATTACAAAATCCGCCTCATAATAACAAGAGGGGTATAAACAACTCATTACAATTTGAAATACAACAGTGCTAGAAAAGAATAACAAGATTCGCGAGCTGTCCAACTGGATGTCTCGCCTCCATGAACTGAAGATCAATGGGGACCCAACGGTTTTGGTGCATGTTCCACCCAACCAAGTGGTACCCGAAGGCCCACCCCCCATGCTAGGAGATAGTAACAAAGTAACATGGACAAAGAATCTACAACCACTATCCAAAGGCAGACTCATACTGACACATACTAACATAATCAAATGCAATAAACAAGTACAACTCAAGTACTACACAAGTACAACATTCACATCACTGACATAGGTCACATTGCTTCCAGACATAAAAAAGATCAAGTATGTTCAAAGAACCATACACATAAAACAATTAACAACAGTTATCTTAGATAGAGTGTCATCGCATAGTAGTAATGAGATCTCCTCTGGGCATTCTTCATAGGCTCCGACACAGGTAATCCTGGTGACCTCAACCGAATCCCGGCCCTCATACTCACTCAAGCGGAATCAACTACCTCTCGTATGGACAAGATAGTTGATCTTGCCATTCCAAGCCTTCCCACTTATCCCAAGTCTAAACAAGCCCTTGTGTCTATGAGTGAGGTAAAATTATCTTGATTAGTGAGAAGTTAGTCCTAAAATTCTAAGTACATTACTTTAATTATCACTTGTTTAAATAACTTCTGAAGGTTACCCGGTTTACCTCTTTGGGCTCCGGCCCCTAACAAAAGCCACTCTTCTAATGGATAACACACAACCAAACCAATCACCAAGGGAATCACAAGTGCATGCAACCTAAGCATCATAACCACTCCAACTCAAGGAGGAAACAAATAAAAGAACTCACTCCAAACATCTTGGAGGAAACAACCACACGTAATCCACTCCTTTCACAGGAGGTACAAAACATCCCCGTTCGTGGAAACCGGGTAAATACTGAAAACATAACACGCACTACCCAAGGGACAAGCGAACAATAACTTAACAAGGGAATGACCCACATCCACTGGAAGACTTACAAATTGAATCTCAATCACCCGTTCCCAAGTAATTAACATAAGGGAAACAAATATTACCAATACCCAAAGACAAGGAATCATGCTATATTTGGATATATTAAATCCATATCCTAACTAATACTTTTCAGTAACAAGCCAATGCTTCAATAAAATAAATAATAACTGAATTAATTACATTTACTTTTACAAAGAGAAGATCAATTCAAATTTAACCAAATAAGATATTTCATCTGTATTTAATTCAAATACAATCATGCAAGAAGATAATTCTTTCAATTACACATCTATTACACCTGATTACTATAATTCTTTTAATTTCCACGATTCCACTTAATTTCCTAATATTTCTCATTCAACATAATATATTACAAATTAATTTAAAAGAAAGACAATTACTTATGTTAAAATCTTCCACATTAATATTTAGTATATTGATATATATATATATATATATATATATATACAATAATTAATCATAGTCTGATAACCTACAGACAAGATATATATCTATATATATATATAAATAGTTATACATCTATCTATATATATATACATAAATATGTATATTTATTTTACATAAATCATGCTTGAAAATACTAAATATAATTTTATTTAGCAATAAAGCCTCATACTGGAGCGAACCCCAAGGTCATAGGTTTCCGGACGGCACAGAGAAGGACACTGTAAGTGTCAAAATCCGCACACCAATGCATAAAGAACAAGGTCCCATCGGCCAGGGCACCGGCGGTACCTTGTACCGGTCGGGCGCGGCCTTAACACCTGTGTGGGGGTTGCGCTTCCATGGGACAGCGCGTCCCCTTAAAAGGTGGGCACGCTGTCACATGGCAGCGCCCCTCCCACATTGGAATGTGGGCAGTGGGGTCATAGCCACCATCCCAAACAACTTTATTTATTTATTTATCTTCTTTTATTCATTTTTTTTATTTTTATTTTTTTTTATTTTATTTTGAATACACAGAAAACAAGATTTCGCCATTGATGGCCTATGTAATAAATTCATACGGAAATCAGAACATAACACAAATTCGCCGACGGCGTTTTCTTTACAAAAAAAATATAAACAATATACATTAGATCTTTAACAATTAAAAGAATCGATATATTTATATATTTTATGTATTTATATTTATCCGAATATAATACATATTAAATATATAAATATATTTGTTTTTGCACAGAATATTTTAACTGATCAATTCGAGAAAATCATAAATAAAACCAGAATAGGAAATTAATTAAATTTTTTCCATAATTTCGTTCTAAATTCAAAAGGTGCAATTTAAATTTCTTTTAACACTATTCATTGAATTTTACAAAAAACAATTAAATATAGAAAATCAAACAAATCTTGTTCTTTTACTGAAGGTTTTCTACGAGGGTTTGATTTTCTTTTGAAGAACAGATCTGACTAATTTACCAGGGTAAAATCTTCATACTAAAACCTAAATGTTGAAAACACAATTCCAGGTTTAATTTAAACCATGTTTCTTCAATTTCCCCCATTTATGGAATTAAAAACTACAGTAAATTTAAACATTCTTCCCCAAATTTTAGATGGATTAAATCTAGATTCAAACAACAATTTCCAATTCACAAATGATTTTAACAACAAATTTGAAAACAATATAATATGAAATGAATCAAACAAGACAAAACCTGGAATCCAAAGCTACAGAAGAAGATGAATATCTGATGCAAGCTTCCTCCCAAGAATTCCTGAAATTTCTTCAAACGTGCAACGGATCCAATCCAAGAACTTTGATAATTGCAACAAATTATTCTCCAAACAAACTCTACAATCCAAAATTGCTTCAAATCCTTCTTTGTGCAAGTTTTTCCAAAAATTCCTTTTCTCCCGTGCATGAATTCTTCCCAAATAATTTCCTCTAAATCAAATACATGCAATTCACATATCTCCAAAAATATCTTACACAACCCTAATTTTCAAACGCATGCAAATTGAAAATAGATATTTATTTCCTTTTTTCCATTTTCGAAAACCCCAAATTGATTTTAAAATGCAATTTCACTTTTCTTTCAATTCTTTTAATTTAATTTAATTAAATCTATTTCAATAAGCTCAATTAATTAATTTTAATTATTTAATAATTAAATTCAACCTTTTCCAAGATTAATTTAATTAATTAAATAAATTAAAATTTAATTAAATACAATTTCATCATCAACATAAATATTTCATCTAAGCATAAATTTCACTTAATATTAAAATAACCTCTACTTTCAGCAATGCAATAATTCTAAAATATTGATTAAATAATAAAGCATCCAACATAATCAAATAACATTAATAAGGTAAAACATGACTCAACAATCAGGACTGACGACACACTAAGGCTAGGGCGTAGACCTGACACATGTTACCTAGCTACTATCTCCCTTTCAACTTAACCGTTGGATCGACACGCTCAGAACTGTGAAACCAGGTGGAGTCGATGTCATGTACCTGCAACCTGAAAACCAAATAAACAACATCATACAATATATCCAGCATATAATACACACCGTGAAGAAGAAATCACGGATTCGCAGGGCGCTCACAAGCGAGTGATGCGAAACCGTCCTCTTCACCAATACACTCATCAAATACTGACATCAACATCATAATCGATAATCTCATAATAACATCTCATGCTAACTCTACTAACATCATTAATCCATAATGCATGTGAAACAATAAACAGATATCCACAACACACAATAATAGTTGTCGCTCAATAGTAGCAATCAAAACATCATAACAAAGCGTGTCCAATACCAAGGTATCTGCAACCAAATAAAGCATAAAGCAACCTAAACAAGAAGCTAAATGGAGGGGTATTACAGTCTCTCACTGTGTGAAAAATGGAAGAAACAATTAAAGTGAGAAGGTGACACTTTGATACAATGTATAGAAGGATTTGAGAAGGTCACCGAAAAGTGCATTAAGTTGACTGATAAAGATCAAGATTTTATTGAAATGCTAGCATGACAGGATTATGATCCCCGGACACTAGGACAGGAGGGTAAAAAAGTGAAATTTTTTAGGAATGGATGGAAAGAATAAATAAGGATCTTGTTCAGTCGTTAAACCAGGAATTCATTAATGAAATCATACATTGCAAAAATACTATGGTGAAGTATGAAATAGAGAAAATGCAGAAGAATGAAAACATCCTCCAGATATCAGAAGAATACACCAAGCTCAAGTACAATTGGAAAGTGATCCAAGGAATTTCAAAAGAATGTATGCATAAGATATTAACTGCTTTCTAAGAGTATCAATAGAAGAAAGGTGGAGAAGGGTTCCTAGACCCAGAACTTGAGACAAGGCAATGAATCACCAAATATCAGATACTGGAAGTATTACAAAGACATATTCTTGAAGTTAATTTTGCAGGTTGTTCCTGGTCCCAGTGGATGTTTCTTGTCTAGTATTCTAAGGAGTACTAATGGCCTTGTTTTGTATGGAGTATTGTGTACCAAAGGTTGAAGTTGAAGATTGTTGTTGTTGAAGAAGTCAAAGCTTTGACTTTTTCTAGAAGATTCTAATGATAACTGGCATCTGCCACGTCCTACATTTTGATTTATTGTTTCTGATTCTCTTGATAGACCTTAATTTTGAACTCTTGGGGTCTTGTTCATATAAAAGTCCATTTACTGCTTTACTTTTATTTTAAGTTTAAAATTTGTGGATTTTGAAAGACTGAAAACTTCTCTAAGTTTTGTTCTTTTTTCCTATTTTCTGAATCATTCCAGATTAAAAAATTGTATGCACATAGAGCTTAATCAATATCGAAGGTAATTTGATAGCTACCTATCTCATGTATCTTTTGTATTTGGTTTGTCCATTCTGTCGGACAAGACTGTGTGCTGCACCATTTAAGGGTGCATATAGAACCTATTTCGATCCCTTCTTTAAAAGCCCGTACAGTTTTATGCCTAGGTGTGAAGCAATATAATGAAGTATAAAGTGGTTTTCTTTGATTTGATCAATTCTTGGGGCATGCATGGAGAATACCCAAGATCAATTTTAATTTTCAAGTATTTTGATGCTTTATTTTAGATTAGATGTTTAGATTTCAGAAAATGCTCCAAAAAAGAAATGAATGAATGGAAATATTATTGAAAATCTTTCATTTCTATGAAATTTTTGAATGCTTAAAGATAAATCTACTTAAGTGATAGAAAAATTGTTTGATGTTAATGAAATATTATTGCAAATCTATTGATTTCATGAAATTGTTTAATGATCGAACTGAAAATCTTGCATTTGATATCTAAGATTCCTTTAAGAACTAATAATAACCATAGACCCCTTGAGATTAACAAAAAATATCACATCATACCCTTAAGTGAGCCTAGTATGGTCAAGACCTGAATATCAGAGCCTTGGGATTAAGCTAAGTCAACCTTTAGGTTTCCCTGGTTCAGTCTTTCAAGTAAAGATAGGTTCTTCACGATTTTTCATGTGAGGATTTTATTTGCACTGTTGTTGCGACTAACATTGTCATCAATAGGAACTGGCACTAAAAGGAGGGCCTCTTCGTTGTTCTGTTGGTTTTGTTAGGTTTTAAACTAGATTTCCATCGAGTCACTAGATCCTGGTCTGGTGATCCTCGTGTGACTTTAGTCGAGCTTAGTAGTCAAACGTCATCTAGACCTCAAAAGTCTAGAAGTGTAAGTAAAAATTCATAAAATATGACTATTGTTATACCACCATCGCCTCCCATAGTGATGGTTTTCTTTAACGTAGAGTCACTGATCCAATTTTTTGTATATAATGATCTTCCAAAAAATCCCAACAAGTTATGTCCTAAATATTATCTTCATAAGGACGTAGAAGAACACATCGGTATCTTCGAGGATACATGTTTCAAAGCAAGAATATAACATGAGGATGTTGTATGTAGATTGTTCCCTTACACTCTAATTGATGAAGTCTACCAATGGTATATCATCCTACCTCGTAATTCAATTAGATCTTGGCAAGATTTGGAAAATCAA